>OZ025213.1:12752201-12872201 GCA_964019055.1 Anthopleura xanthogrammica | reverse complement strand
GTTTATACTTACCATTCGTGAATGTCCAGGAACCGGCGGGAGAGGTTGGTTTGTAATAAATGATTTATGTTTGGCTACATTTTCCTTCGCTAAAAAAGAAAGAATGGGGAAATGTTTAATGATGCAATAAAGTTGAATAAGGTTACATCATGATGTATGCAAGAGTGGGAGGAGATGATATTTTAGAATGCTCTTCAAATTTTGGTCGCCCCCCCTCTCCTCCCCCCCCCTCTCCTCCCCCCCCCTCCCCAAACACTGGACAAAAAAGGGGGATCCAAACATTAATGGATAAATGTATGTAGTCTCATATTAGGAAACCAATAGCATTTTCTACGGTTACTAAAAATAGATATATCGCAAAGCTTTGTGTGATCGAAATGCGGACAAACTTTGTGAAAAAAGGCTTCGGCATGGAAAAGAAGATCAATATCAGTCGAAAAACCATGGTTTTCCCATGAATTCGCCATTCCCCTTATTACTTCTTGATACCACTACCACTAGAATCCTCTTCCAATTATTTTTCTTATTCAAATGTTTTAACTCCTTTGGAAGTCGCAAGATAATGGTCTTAACTAAGCCAATGGGAGGAACTACGAAATGATACTGTAGAAGTGGTATCAAGGGTAATAAGGGGAATCAAGAATTAGAAACAACAAGACAAGAAAACATTGTTGCAGTATATTAGCATGTGTTTTTGGCTTGGCTTGTCCGCATTTCAATCCCATAATGCATCATTGTGAAGTCATCCATGGAAAGCGCTATTTGATGCCAATGGAACCTCTTACTTTGGGCATTATAATGTTTTCCCATCTCAGACCATACAATGTCAATTCAACTGAAATTTATCTCTATCTATAACATTGTCCAAATGTTTTCGCGACCATAACACACTACGTAAGCTGTAAGCCGTAAGCCATATGAAGGCTAAGGGGTCAATCGGGAAATTCCATGAGAATGACACATGGTCAGAGATCATTGGGAAAGCATTACACGTGGATTGAAAATAAAAATGACAAAAACAGACAACATTATCAAATTTTACATTTAAAAAAAAAGTAATATATTTCTGGAAAATAAAATATAGTACAAAAT
Organism: Anthopleura xanthogrammica; assembly: GCA_964019055.1. Lineage (NCBI taxonomy): Eukaryota > Metazoa > Cnidaria > Anthozoa > Actiniaria > Actiniidae > Anthopleura > Anthopleura xanthogrammica. The sequence goes on along the minus strand of OZ025213.1, from coordinate 12,871,109 downwards.
ATGTAATACTATATGCTACTGTTAACCTTTTTAGTTTTATATCCCATTTAATATTGATTCATTTATTTGTTATTCATTATTTCAATATATTTGAATTACTTAGTAATTATTTTACTTCATAAAAATTATCAAAACTTAAAAAATATTTTTTTGTCAATGATATTATACTTCTAGATTCTAAATACAGTATCTAGTAAATATATATGCATTATCTGTATGAAAAACCACAAAACCATCTTTTCAGCATTCCTTTGAACAGACAAGTAGGTAAGAGAGCGAGAGGGATTTTTGGTATAAACGTATTATGGTATGGATGAGTAAACGCAATGCACTCTTGGACTAAACATCACGTGAGTAGAGTTTGTTAGGTCTCTCCCTTTGATTAAGGGTTTTTCTCCAGGTTCTCTGGGTTTCTTCCTTAAATTTCAATTCAGTCTGTGAATTAGCTGTGGTCAGCCCAGAGGTTGTTTCAGGGTATCGATTAAGTTTTAAGGTTGGAGGAAGGGAAAAGAATAAGCAAACTGCATCCTTTGGATGATAAAACAAAACATGTACTGCAATCTTAGAAAAAGAAAGATCACTGTTCATATTTAGAAATTACAGATAAAGATGGTTTACTAGTACTGTTGTAGCGCGATGCGCAAAAGTATGACCACTCACATGTGATGTTTAGTCCAGGTTGGCATTGCATACTTTTATGCACTGGCTTTTATACGCAAGTTGACATATTTACAGTAGATCCATAGCTGTCTGGCTACATCAAAAAAGGGGTGTAAAACTTGTTGCCAGCAAAAAGCCTGTGCATGGAAGTATGCGAAGACATTAAAAGTGGTCATACTTTTGCGCGTCGCACTGTAATAATATTGATTATAAAAAGATCTTGTAAGATCCTGGGTTTTTATGGATTCATAATGTGGCTCTCATATGGGTTCATATTTTTTACTGGCATTGATCTTGTCATTCACTGTATGAGCATGTAAGAGCAACAATCGCAAAGCCAGCAAAGCAAACAAAATATAGAAAGATAATAAAGGATTCAAGGTAGGTGATGCTACATGAGACGATTTGCACAACAATTTTTTCACATGCAACACTAATGCACAAAAAGATGATGGATTTTAGCATGCCTGACAGAACAATTTTTAGCATGATTTCAACTTCAGTAACATGTTTCAAGTTTTTGATCTGAAGTCAAAAACCTTGCAACTCAAAAATCACAATTTTTTTGCACTGTTGCATGAAAAAATTGTCAGTGCAAATTGTCTCCTGTAACCACCTTATAGATTCACAGAACCGATTCACATCATGAACTGATTGGAATGGAATGTTAGCTCAATGTTCTGTATCAAACAGACTAAGCTTCTCATACTAATTTTAAATATGTCTTACAAATATATAGTTCTAATATATAATTCTATATAAACATTGTCCAGCAACTATCTAAAGAAACAATCAAAATATTGAGTCAGACATACTTCTTGAGAAAAACAGTGGAAATTCCACTAAAAAAACAACAAAAATTCTATAAATTCGAAATACAATGGTCAAAAAATTTGTCAAAAAATAAAGCTTACTGTATATAAAAGAAAAAAATATCCTATACTGAGTATACTATGAATGGATCTATGATTAGAGATATTTAATAGCCACCATTTTCTTTAGTCTGTGACGTCCATACTAGAGCTGTTGTTTCTTTCCCTGCGAGCAGAGTATCCCCTCTATCTCTCCCTTCTTTAGGAGAGGAGGAGGGAGACTCTGCCGAGGTAGAACATTCCTTTTGATATTCTGTACTGCTGTCCACAATATTGTGGATGAATGAACCAGTTTTAAAACTGTTTTTAACTGAATTATACTGTATGTGCATGAGTGAAATGTAATTTGACGTGGTGGCTGTCAAAATCGCCTGGAGGATCACATGTCGGCTGTCAAAATGAAGTGGAATTTTTTGACAGCGTTGCTAAGGTTGCCCCACATGCACAACAAATATAATGTTCTACGTCGGCAGAGTCTATTTTCCTCCCTCAGTTATACTAAAGGAAAATACACTCTGCAAGCAGGGAAATTGTTTCCGTGACTCTGTAAACTTCATTATCCAGCAATGATTTTATCTTGCATTTTGGCTTCAATCCATCAAATATCCATTCAAGCTAGCATAGTTTTGATTCACAGTTCTAAGACAAAACCTATGGAATCTAGAAGTTGTTGAGCCAAAAAATGTAGATACAGCTCTGATAGGATTCAACTCTACACTGAGCTATAAGACCCCTTGCAGCACATCAGAATACAGCTCAATTTGGAGGACGAAACAATAGGTTCCAATTCTCAGGAGATTATTTTGTCTTGTCCTCCAAATTGAGCTGCTTTGACACCATGTACAAGGAGTCTATACTCTAGACTAAATGGATTACAACTATAAGCATTTCTTTCAGCTGTAGATGTTACAAATATATCTAGCATAACTAAGCAGCATTATTTCCATAATCATTATGCTAAAGGAACTGTATATTACTGTCCTTTTACCATCGCTGGATGAGCGGCCAGTCAGTTATGGACAGAGACCTAAGAGCAACAAAGGATCCTATGTTATTTATCTTAAAAAAATAAATAAATCACCCCACCAACAAAATAAAATCTTTCAAAAATTATGATTAACTTAGATCATGGTAATTATCGCTGGGTTAAAGGCTGCGGACGTGTGTATTTAATAAATGTGTATCAAGGCTGAAGGAAATGCTAATAGTTGGAATGCATAAAACATATAATAATAGTCCCCTTCACAGTTCCCTGCACCATCTTTAAAGGTAGCTGGGCCTTTGCATTGAAGTGCGACCAATGGTGAGCTTGCAATAATAGAGGATTTTTTTAAGACCTTGAACAATTATTCACATCTCTTATCATTGCAAAATCACCTTTTGTTTCACTTCGATGCAAAGTCCCGGCTACCTTTAAAGACGACACAGGGAACTGTGAAGGGGACTAAGTTGCAGAAAAACATTTCCAGACAGTTGGTAAGAAATCCCTGGGGGGGAGTGGAGGGGGATGGATGGTTTTTTGCCCCTAGCAAGAGATTATCAACCATTTGACTTACTAATAGCTGTCCACCTTATTTTCCCCTCTCTGTTTTTACAGGCGACAGAGTCACAAGTGGACAACTTGTTTCCCTTGCAGGGATTTGGTTTCCATTTTACACCAAAAATACTCACCAATCTCAACTGATTGTCTGTTTGATTTAACAGTCTCACCAGTAAAAGTGTGGAGGGGGGGGGGGGGGGGGGAGAACCAGAGGAATTTTAGAAGGTCTAATAAACCATCTGTCTGTTCATGTTGTAACAAACTTTAATTTCTAAATAATCAACAACCAAAATTTATTTATTGAACAATCAAAGTACCTTAATTCTCCCTTACTCTACTATGTTACGTCTCATCTTTGAAGCTTTCAAGTGACTGTAGAGTACACACATTTAAGTACCACACTTAACAACATACCCAATACATAATAATTATGGACATTTAAACAAACTATATCATTATCAAAACCTTTAGTTTTAGGAATATATTAAGCATGCATATTCTTATAACATTGAAATTAAAATTTATTTTTCAAATACTTATTCTTATCAAGTACACGTATAATTTCACTACTTTTAATTTTATTGAACCCTGAAACAACCTCCATGCTGTCACACTATTGTTAATCTATCCAGGTGTCTGGTGCACACACAAACCAACCAATTACAACATGCTTTGATGCCTAGCTGAGAAGCCCTAGTTCCAAGTCTCTTCCCAATAAAAAAACATGTTTCCAAAAAATTAGAGGAAAAAAGTTGAAGTATATATTATGATGTATAAAAATTTAATAACAAATCTTTGCCGTCCATCTCCTTGAATTCTGTGGGATATATGACTTTTAAGACTTGGACGAGGGCTGCTTGAATTACAACAATCCTTTTCGCACTTAGTTTTTCATACAGCTGGATGGATCAAATTTGAGTTTAGCAAGTCAGGTTTTACAAAGGGAGAAAAACCAGAGAGACCCAACAAACCCTACTCTCATGTGATACCAGGAGCAGGAATCAAACCAGAGAACCCAGAGGTGAGAGTAGAGTATGCTACGTTTACTATACGACTATGAATTATAATCTATTACATATACATGTACAAGGAATATAACAAAATTTATAATAATCTTAATAGTTAAGGCATTATTAGCATACAAAAGAATGAGAACTTGGAGTACAGCACTATGGTTGTAATATATGAGTACAAGTGTACTTGTCTGGGATGCTATGGTACAAGAGGAATAACATACAACAGTTTTTATACATGTACATTCAAACAACTACTCACAAAAAAACACCATAAAATACACCATAAAATTGAAACCATAAAAATGAATCCACCTTTTCGGCGATAGGCTTTCACGTGGTTAATAGCGTTACGTTCACCAAAAAGTTCGGACATTGTTGTTAAATTGCTACAGGTATGGTCGTACTAACTTTTGTACAATTTATCAACTTGATGCGTATATTCTGTTCTCAAAATTTTAGCAAAACTTTTAAAAATAAAGTATTTAGATAGTTTCACTAAAATTTTGAGAACAGAATATACACATCAAGTTGATAAATTGTACAAAAGTTAGTACCATCATATGGCGATTTCACAACAATGTCTCAACTTTTTAGTGACCATAACACTATTCACCATGTGAAAGCTTATCGCTGAGAAGGTGGATTATGAAACAAATCCACTTTAATTTGGCATAATAGAGTGAATTTGTATATTGCAGAACTTTTTACATACAAATGAGATCTGCTTGTATTGTAACGAGCTGTGTGTAGGGGACTAAATAGAAATACTGTGAGTTTCACAAGCTCCCTAGAATAGTAGCAGATCTCATTACGAGTAAAACCATGATATATACAAATTTAATTTTAATTTTTTCCAGTTCCCTAAGACAGGGGTCATCATTGTACATCTGCACGAACGAGAGCTTCATATAATACTTGCTTGACCAGTTTGAGGCTTTGATGGGTTATTATCATGGCTTTGTTGCAGTTCAGAATTACTTCATTATAACTGCTTCAATTGAAATGCGACCAGAGACATTGATGTCTCGTTTGCAAACTAGCATTTTGACAGCCATCAATCAAATAACTTCAATAAGAAAAAACAATGTTTCTAAAGGGAGATTTCCGAAAATTTAAGCTTCTAGTTTAGTTCTTTAATTGACAGCTGTCAAAATGCTAGCTGGCAAAAGAGACATCAAACTTCATGGGTCTCACTTCAATGATAATAGTTATTATAAAGCCTCCAGAACAAGGATACGAAGAGTAATAATTTACCATAGTACTCACCGCTATATGCCTTCTGCTCTACACTAATGAACGTATCACTGCAGCCTCTGTTATACTTTTCCTTAGCACTGCAGCAGGACCACTTGTTCGCCAGGTAAGCACCTGGGTGAAATTCCATTAACAAAAATTTGTTTTCTCTGATTTCTGAAACAAAATATTTTGATATTTAGTATTTATTTAGGAAATGAAACAGACTTTTTCAAGCTCTGTTCAGTAATACAGTATACAGGAAGTGACGAAAGCATGGAAGAAGTGTGAAGAGAAGCATGAACCATATGCATGTGCAAAGTGGACCATGCTATATGAACTGTGCAAAGTGGGTCGTGCAAAGTGAGCTGTGCAGAGTAGGATGGACATTGTGGATAATGGTGTCAATACCATGTTCTGTTCACTAATACACCACACTTCTAAACCATTCCAATCAAAGCACAGTACATAGCAGGGAGTAAACGGGTGAGAGGCAGCACAATAGAACTTTTTCAAAATATGGCGTCTGTGACATCAAACAAGGTGAATGAAAGTGTCCTGGATTTCGAAACCCAATGATTTCCACTAGCAGCATACGGGACTAGAATGCCCGGATTTCAAAACACAATCATTATCACTCATAATACCCAGGACATTCTAGGACTCCTCATTGGTCTTTATAGACGCCATATTCGAAAAGGGTCCATTAGAAACACATACCACCCTTGCTTCCCATATAAATGTGATTATTCTTTTTGTTTACAAGTCAATAATGTACAAAAATTGTTAAAAGAATCTTACCATCCTGAAGACATTCCATCCAGTCCTTTCTCTGGTCTTCAGTCTTTGCCATAATGTACAAACAATACTCACTATAAACTATCTAGAATATACATAATTTGAAATAAATATAACATTCTAAATTAACTCAGCGTCACATGTGAGTAGAGTTTGGTAGGACTCTCCCTTGATTCAACGGTTTTTTTCCAGTTGTCCAAAACCTACACGCTACAATTCAATCTGTGAGTTAGCCGTACTTCATAAACACAGAGGTTGTGGTTGTTTCAAAGTTTAATGAAATTTATAGTTTGAAGTTTTTCTCTGAGTTGTATGTTGAAAAAATGGGAAATGAAAAATAGGAGAATAATGGGAATGAATAAAATTTATTTCCAGGAAGGGGAAAGTGTCATAGATTGGACGTCATGAATTGGCTCTACAACTTTGACCTGCTAAATGGTAAATTTTGAACCCTTTTCATATAACAATTAAGTTCTTTAACAATAAATACCTGGAAACAATTGCTTCGCTCAAAGGTCTCATTTTTCACACATTCCACAGCCTTTACTAAAGAAAGATCAATTTCACCTTTTAATCGGCCTCGTTTCTAAAATACAACAAACAAAATACGTTAATACCATTAATTATGAGTAAATAACTGTTTCACCAAGTTTAATTGTGTAACAGCAGGCAAACAAGGAAATGTTAATACGTCTAAAACTGTATCAACAAAATGAAATAATCTTCAAGAATAATTAACTAATAGTCTCACGTTTATTATTATAAATAGATGCATCAAATAAGTTACAAATGTAAGAAATTAGCCATCAGCTCTTTTATTTTTATGAATTCTTTTTATCACAGTATTAGGTTTTATATCTAATCGTTAAAAAAAAGGAATAAGACTAAAGCACTAGAAAACAACAAAATGAATAAGTGAGCTTATCTCCATAATACAACTGTTGTATTTAGATGTTGAAAAAGCTTGCATTTTGAGGCCCAGGAGAAGTCATACGACTCTTGCACATTCTCTGAAATTTTCGAGAACTTTAGGTAATTCAATCCACCATCTAAGTCTTGTAGAAAATGTAGTTTGGAGTTTCTTCCGCCTTGAGTAATTGTGTTTCGCTCCATCAAGCACGACCATTATCTTTTTGTTTTGATCAAGATTTTGATCCAATATGCTTAAATAACCATCCAAAATCATGAAATATCCAAACAACTGGAAGATTTCTTGTTGAATTCGAACTGAATGATAAATAAATCATCTTGTGTTTCAGGAGGAGGTACTAATAAATGATAATAATGATACTAAATTATGGAAAACGTGAAAGCTTTAATTTACTTCGTTGTCAATCTTCAATCTTTCAAAGCATCAGTCATTAACGTCAAACCATAAAAATTATAATATGTAGAGAAACGAGAAACCTGATAATTCCCTGGAAATCTTCTTTTTATGATCATATCCTTAAAGGAAATTCAATACTAGGAGTAAATTGTAGGTTTAGGACTGAGCAATGGCGAAAAAAAATTGACTAAAAAGCGCAGCCACTTGCGATAAACGCGACTTTTAAATTTAGTTTGAAGACCAAGAATTGCACTTAAAACTTTAATGAAGTTTTAATGAATGTAGCTTAATAATTCATCAGTCTAAAGTAAGCCTTACCTCAGCTGTACCTTCGTGGTAAGTTAGTTTTTTAGGAGTTAAAACGAAGACTCTTTCTTTCCAGTTCGTGGTAGTCAGAACTTTGTTCTTGCCTTGAGCCCGCTTGTGCATCACAGCGATTCTAATCTCTCGCTCGTCCTCCGTTGTAAAATACATGGTGGATAGATGGAGGGGTTACTGGTGTGTCTTTGAGTGAGTGAAGGGTGAGGTAAGGAGGGGTTTTTACATTTTTTTGAAGACGAACATCAAAGCACTTCCTCCACAACCCATCCGCTTTACTTGGCTGGCCGACCCTCTGATGATACGCATGCGTGGTGATGGAACCAAAATATTTGTCACAGCCCACAAAACCACAGGGTACCCGTAGGTCATGGGTGAGGGGATATGGAGGACAAAACAAAATAATTTCAATCTCCTGAGAATCTGAAACCTATTGTTTTGTCCTTCACATTAAGCTGCATTCCGACGTGCTGCAAGGGGTCTATTTTATCGTACCATCAATAATACTTTATTTTATAGTCACCTCTCTAAGCTCGAAAGTCAGTGCTGTTTAGGCCATTTTGGTGTCATTTTATTACTACTGACCAAATGGCTTCGTGAATTTTCTTTTTTATTCAAATTCGTATTATATTTCCTCATGAGAATAATAAAACAATTGGTGCTCATTAGCTGAAGAAAACAAAGTGTGCAAGGGATTCTGGTAGTTGTAGTTAATGATCCTATTATGCAAATGTCCAATTAGTGAAGGAAGCAAAGTGCTGACATAATTTGCATGCAAAGTAGAAGTGAATTGACACCAACTACATTAGATACTCACACTACTAATACTACCTACAATCATTTATTAAACAGTACATATAGTCACCTCACTCTGAGGTGAGCTCTGACTGGTCGAGAGCCGTGCAGTATTTTAGTGAACATTACACAGTGATGAAACCATTGATCAGCCGAAAAGAAATACTACCATCTACAACACAGACACTAAGACTACATCCACTACCTATAATATGATAACTTCTATACACTGATTGGTCAATGGCAGTGCTGTAATCAGTGAGAGGTGTACAAAGCTGACACCACACTAAAAAAAAAAACCCTCTTTCTTTTTTGGCATGTGTTCTGACCAAGTATTTTTAGCATTTGTCTGTGAAAGATTTCGGAGCGTTTTCTTTGTGAGTTTTTGTTGGATAAAGCTCTAAAGAAGTTGTAAAATATGCAGAATGAATTCACATGTCACTGGGTACCCTTAAACGTTTTCTTCTCATAAAAGTCAAATTTTTCATTATCTTCAAAAACAACTGGATGAAAGCAATTCTTAAAGTATTGTTAAACTTTTTCCATTGATTTCGAGTTAAAATTCAAGATATTTTTTTTTGTCGATCCCACAATCCACTTGGTAAAAGTCCGATCCAAGGCGTTAGTCCAAGGATCCGGATTTTCCCCAATTTTGGATTTTCGTACTAACACTACCAAATTCTAAAAGAGCAAGTCAAAACAATATCAATAGTGTAATTTTTCTTGTTTTTAACGTAGAAAAATAATTGTTTTGCGAGCATCAGTTATGGACCCGCAAGCCCCTTTTACTCCATTCCGCAGACCTCCCCTCCCCACAGGGATTGGATACTCCAAATGGACTTTTGGCAGCAAAAAGCTGGATAACAATACGAAGCTTTACAGAACGTGCTCTACCATTGAACAGTTCGTGTAATTATAGGAATAAATTGTAACCTTTTTTGTATAACGATATTCAAAGTCTAGAAGAACCAAAATACGTTTTGAAATCCAAACTAACTGCTTTGCTTCTGGGAATAAGAATGTGCCTCAAATAGAATGGATGAGCGTATAGGAAAAAGAATATACAAGAGATGGATTGGATGGGCGCATCAGAATAAGAATGTACACTAGATGGATTGGATGGGCGCATCAGAATAAGAATGTACAAGAGATGGATTGGATGGGCGCATCAGAATAAGAATGTACACGAGATGGATTGGATGTGCGTATAGGAATAAGAATGTACACGAGATGGATTGGATGTGCGTATAGGAATAAGAATGTACACGAGATGGATTGGATGGGCGCATCATAATATGAATGTACACGAGATGGATTGGATGGGCGCATCAGAATAAGAATGTACACGAGATGGATTGGATGGGCGCATCAGAATAAGAATGTACACGAGATGGATTGGATGGGCGCATCATAATATGAATGTACACGAGATGGATTGGATGGGCGTATCAGAATAAGAATGTACACGAGATGGATTGAATGGGCGCATCAGAATATGTACACGAGATGGATTGGATGGGCGCATCAGAATAAGAATGTACAAGAGATGGATTGGATGGGCGCATCAGAATATGTACACGAGATGGATTGAATGGGCGCATCAGAATATGTACACGAGATGGATTGAATGGGCGCATCAGAATAAGAATGTACACGAGATGGATTGGATGGGCGCATCAGAATAAGAATGTACACGAGATGGATTGAATGGGCGCATCAGAATAAGAATGTACACGAGATGGATTGAATGGGCGCATCAGAATATGAATGTACACGAGATGGATTGGATGGGCGCATCATAATATGAATGTACACGAGATGGATTGAATGGGCGCATCAGAATAAGAATGTACACGAGATGGATTGAATGGGCGCATCAGAATATGAATGTACACGAGATGGATTGGATGGGCGCATCAGAATATGAATGTACACGAGATGGATTGAATGGGCGCATCAGAATAAGAATGTACACGAGATGGATTGAATGGGCGCATCAGAATATGAATGTACACGAGATGGATTGAATGGGCGCATCAGAATATGAATGTACACGAGATGGATTGAATGGGCGCATCAGAATATGAATGTACACGAGATGGATTGGATGGGCGCATCAGAATAAGAATGTACACGAGATGGATTGGATGGGCGCATCAGAATATGAATGTACACGAGATGGATTGGATGGGCGCATCAGAATAAGAATGTACACGAGATGGATTGGATGGGCGCATCAGAATAAGAATGTACACGAGATGGATTGGATGGGCGCATCAGAATATGAATGTACACGAGATGGATTGGATGGGCGCATCAGAATAAGAATGTACACGAGATGGATTGGATGGGGGTATCAGGATAAGAATGTACACGAGATGGATTGGATGGGCGCATCAGAATAAGAATGTACACGAGATGGATTGGATGGGGGTATCAGGATAAGAATGTACACGAGATGGATTGGATGGATGTATCAGAATAAGAATGTACCGAGATGGATTGGATAGGCGTATAAGAATAAGAATGTACCGAGATGGATTGGATGGGCGCATCAGGATAAGAATGTACACGAGATGGATAGGATGGGGGTATCAGGATAAGAATGTACACGAGATGGATTGGATGGGCGTATGAGAATAAGAATGTACACGAGATGGATTGGATGGGCGTATGAGAATAAGAATGTACACGAGATGGATTGGATGGGGGTATCAGGATAAGAATGTACACGAGATGGATTGGATGGGCGTATGAGAATAAGAATGTACCGAGATGGATTGGATGGGCGTATGAGAATAAGAATGTACCGAGATGGATTGGATGGGCGTATGAGAATAAGAATGTACACGAGATGGATTGGGTGGGCGTATGAGAATAAGAATGTACCGAGATGGATTGGATTGGGGTATCAGGATAAGAATGTACACGAGATGGATTGGATGGGCGTATGAGAATAAGAATGTACCGAGATGGATTGGATGGGGGTATTAGGATAAGAATGTACACGAGAGGGATTGGATGGGCGTATGAGAATAAGAATGTACACGAGATGGATTGGATGTGGGTATCAGGATAAGAATGTACACGAGATGGATTTGATGGGCGTATAGGAATAAGAACGAACAGTCACTTCGAATTCTTTGTCCAATATAATTAAGTTAGCACCGTAAGTATGATAAGAATATAAAGAGAACACTGGAATCTTAGTACGTTATAGACCCTTTGGAATCCTTACTAAATATATACTAGTTATACAATGGTTTCGAGTGGCATACCGTGGAATATCACAAGAGTCACTTGTAGTTTCTAGTATACACACAAGCCTTTAGGCGAGTGTGTATACAAAGAAAATACAAGTGACGAGTGGGACGTCCACGGTATGCCACGAGAGACCATCGTATAACCATTTTATCCCACACCATAAAAAATACAAATGCGAGATTCAACGCGCATTGCATGATGGGAAGGAAGAGTGAAATACCGACGAATATACAACGGCTTTCCCGCTTTCTGATTGGCTGTATTTTCTATGGTGTGGGATAAATTAATAATATACATGAAAAAATTACTCGATTCCGCCTTGCTTAGAGCAGTACTATTAATGAATAACAGAAAAAACGTAATTTCGCTGTAGTGCAAATTAAACATTTTTCATGTATGTTATTAATGAGTAATGATATGGTTTCTCGTCCAATTTGGAATTAATTTTTACTCATGTTTTTTCAAGGAGCTCAAATAGCACCTATGTGCTCATGCTATTCTGAAGCCTTTTGGGGGAAAAACAACACACAAGTGCAAATTAAATCCAAATAGAGGCTTTGCAGCATCACGTGATGGCAGCCATGACTGGAGGCCGGAAGAATTGAATCTGGTCTAATGGTCGGGGGGACTGTATTGTTCCTGCCTCCTGTCATGGCTGCCTCCATATACCATTTGAAACTATACCTTATCAAACTCATTAATATTCATAAGGCCAAACACAATAGAAAATCACAACCATGACCGAGTTTTTAAATCGGCAAGAGATTCGTCCTGATTTGCATACAACTTTAACTCAGATTTTCTCGACGAAAAGTGCTTTTATCTTGAAAATTTAAGTAACACATGACCTAACTATCCTAAACCTTTGATAAGTGAGATAAAACATTCGCGTCCGACCTTTATGGGGCTAAAAAGGCTCGCCATTCTAAATCCCCATAAAGGTCTCCCGCAAATGTTTTATCTATCACTTATTACCTTCACCAATTTCATACTAAGTAAAACTAAGGAAACTTTAAAAATAATGTAATCACTCAAATAAACTGAGTCTTAACTCATACAAAAATTCCAAAGAAAGTTTTAGAAGTCCAATAAAGAGTCTGAATCATTTTAATATAATAAGAAAACATAGTAATTAGTTTTCCAGTCCATTATTTACCGAGACTAATTTTAGATAAACCTCGTTTTACTCTTCCCACAGTGTATATACTAGTTATACAATGGTTTCAAGTGGCATACCGTGGAATCTCCCACTCGTCACTTGTAGTTTCTAGTATACACACGAGCCTTTAGGCGAGTGTGTATACAAAGAAAATACAAGTGACGAGTGGGATATCATTCCACGGTATGCCACAAGAAACCATTGTATAGTAACCATTTTATCCCACACCATAGAAAATACAAATGCGTAGATTCAACACGCAGTGCATGATGGGAAGGAAGAGTGAAATACCGACGATTATACAACAGCTTTCCTGCTTTCTGATTGGCTGTATTTTCTATGGTGTGGGATAAACTGTAGTATCAAATACTTGTGGATAGCAATGAGTCATTGTTGGATTAAGGGGTGACTGTTTTGTATTTTACAATTTATCATTTTACTCTAATTGTACCATTTATCATAAAAATCAGGGCAGATAGATTTTCCCAATCAGCCTTTAGATATCCAAAGAAAAAATAATGTAATCTCTGAAGTACGGTGAAGAGAAAAAGCAAACCTTTTTTTGTACACGTCTAGGATAGTCCAACAGATTATGACAATAAACCATTCCCTTATTACATCTTGATACAACTACCACCAGACTCCTCTTCAAATTCTTTTCTTATTCAAATGTTTTAACTCCTTTGGGAGTCACAAGATAATGGTGTTAATTAGGCCGAAAAAAGGAACTACGAAGAGGATTCTGGGAGTAGAGGTATCAAGGGGTTTTAAGGGGAATCTAGAATTAATAAGTACGATATAATTTCTCTTATACTTGTACTCTGATATTTTTTACATCTAGGCTAAATAGATAATGTTTATCTCAATATTGAGAACATCTGCGCAAGAATAGCACAGATGATAAGTGATTTAGGTGAAGTCTTGCATTCTTCTGCATTAACACATTTGTTTTGATAAATGTATGAAAGTTTAAGTATATTAAAACTCTACAAAAATCACTTAATAATAGACCTTTTCCAAATTCGTTTGAGTGACCATGAAACAATGGCTCCACAAGGCTGAACTTGATAAACTACAATAAAATATATGAACAGGTGTGACAACACTCATTCAAAACGGCCAAAAGGACCTTCATTGTCTTACAAAATAGAACGAGGCAGTATCACAATAGATCTATGCATCATTTTATTGTTTCATAAGACAATGAAGGTCCTTTTGGCCGATGTGAACAAGTGCTCACCGTAAAGTCCAACCTCGACTTGGAGCCTTTGTTTCATGGTCACTTGAGAGAAATCGGGAAAGGTCTATTCCTTGGAGACCAGATAAGAGTTATTATATATAGTTTATAACTAGATCAAAACAGCAAGCACACACTTTGGAAATTTTGCCCATGTGTGCAATTGATACCTTAAAAGTTGAGTGGCTGATCTGAGGCTTGAATTTCCGGCAAACTTTTTTTATCCATTAATAATTATTTCCTATTTTTTTCCTACTTGTTTTTAATCCACTGAATATGGCATGAGTAGATTTCAAGCTTAATGTTCTAAGAAAGAAGAATGTTCGGCCTCTTTAGCTTTCATCTTGATGTGGAACTCATTGATACAGCTCTCCAATGCTTGTTTGTTACCAGAAAAGTATGCCGTAATGGCATTATTGAATAGAAGGAGTTGTTTGTGCATGACTTTGACCTGAGAATTAAAAAGACGCAAAATTAATATTGAAATCACAATAAAAAATCATGCAAGTTTGGTGTGACATTTTGACTTCAATAGGTTTCAGCCATGAACTTAATTCATAACCTGCACCCTGAAAGTTTTGTCACTAAAAATAATGATGGATTCAGTCATGATATGAAGTAACAAAGAAAGAAACATAAAATTTTAGCAACATCCAGCTGATCTGAAATAGTGATGTAGAAATGACATCACTGCAAAACTGAGCCTGTGAAAATTTACTTATAAAAGTTTATATCCGAGATAAATCTAGATTTTTCAAGTGAGGTTTTTGGTAGTTTGTATACATTTACTATGATATTCATCATTGAGTGTGAAAATAAAATAAAGAAGTAACTGTTTCGCAAGTCACCAGGCTACTAAAGATGACACCTCAGGTTTGCAAATTTTCTTGATCAGCTGGATAATATTGATGAAAACTTTGTCCTTTCAGCAGTCATGATAGTAACATCAAAAATAAATTAAGAAACCATAACAGCTTATGATTAACACAATAATAGTACAACTAAAGTGCAGCTCAGATATTTATTGAATTAATTATATTCATACATTTCAAACCTAATTAAATATTGATGATTATATAGTCTCAAAGTCTGAACTCCCTCGTACATAAACGGAATCTGTCGTGTTATTTTACTTGTGTCATAATAAGCTTTAACATTTCATCAAAGACGATTCGTAGCGACATTTAAGAGTATTCATTTTCAAAGATTTAAATTTCTGAAGTAACTGTCAGACAAACAGTTTAACAGATGACATCCAACAAAATAATAACATTGACAGTATAACTTAACTATTCATGCAGCATAATATACATTGACAGGTTGAAATGGATTCAAAAGTATTTAAATAGAATTAGTGATCTAAGACAGTACATGTATATGAATTTGAATTCAATACATATCATGAAATCTTTAGATGTCAAATTCTAAAGCTGTTTCAGGTGTGGCTTTATAATACAAGTAGGCAGATATAGACAGATGGTATACATATATTTCAAAAAATGTTGTCCATTGGAGATCTGAAATCTGAATCCTAAGACAGAAATAAAATGTTGGCTGTGATCTGTGAATCTAAATATGAAGGAAAGTGATAATTGTTTTGTCTTTTTACGATAAGTAGTTTGCGACAAGTTAATATCTAAATAAGAAAGATAACCTCGGTCTCAGATTCCAGATCTCTGACCAACAACGTTTTTTTTTAAATAGGCGTAGATGTATTCAACAACTATATTATATATGCTGTATTTGTAACCCACATTTAATAAAGATTTATATATTTTTGATTCATGTACATACCTTATTCTCTTCCAAAAATCTTAGTTTAATGGCTAAATCCCCTCTCAATCTGTCAAACTTTGACTTTTGTGTTTCAAACTGATGTTTTGTCTCCTCAACCCTACCTGCTGTAGCAGGCGTATGTTGGACACCCTGGATGGATTCCATATCTGATCTGTACGCATCGTATTCTATTCTTGCCGACTCATAAGCCTTGACTGTCATCACTGAGTCTTCCATGGTTTTATGCACTAGCGTTTCCAAATTTGCGTTGAAGAAATTTAAAGCACCAAGTAAAATTTCTCCATTTTTGACCAACGACCGTTGAGTTTCAGAATTATAACTAAACTCATCTTGTAATTCTGGTGACTTCATTCCTAAATCTGTAAAGGCGTCGCCCAAGGCTTTCTGCGTTTGAAGCATCGCTTGAAACTGATGAGTCATCTGTTTTGAGAGTCGTAAAATTTGTGAATATCTCACTTGCGTTTCTCTCAAAAGTAATACCTGGGATTCTATTTCTTTATCAACAGTTTTTGTACCCTTCCCAAGTCTTTCCGATAGATATTGTCGGGTGCATTTGTACGTCGATATACTCCATTTTCTAAGGTTCTCTAGTTTTTGCCCACCAGCTGGATGAACTAGAGTACCAGGATGACCAGGATGACCATAATGACTATTCTGTACTTGTTGTTGATTCATAGCATTGGCGTCATTATAGCTTGGAGGTGCCTGCCATACTGGTTGGGTAGGCCCTGTGGGAATAAAAATCTTGGTGAGACTTCGAGTTATACAGTGGCAAGGCTTATAAATATACTTAAGTATACTAATCAAAATTTTAATATCTGACCAACCACAACAAACGTACATGCATAATAAAACTTAAAATTAACCTTTGAGCATCAACGCCCACCTACTGTACATACTTTATTATTCCTTATAACACCGGTGTACAAATGTAAAAAATAATAAATGTTGTCCCCAATACCAACCAACTTCATCTAAAGCTGGTCTGATTGTTCGTCTAAGAACTGAGAATTCTATGTACCCTTACAATAGGTATTTAGCTAAAAAGTTAAGCTTTGTCATAAAATAAAAAATATAAAAATATTGATGAGACAATAAAAGCAAATATGAAACTTCGTAGGTCACCTTAAATGGTCAATAGAGGTAAGCAGGCATATGTCGAGGAAGAAAAGCCACTAGAGATAAAGCTTCCATGTGTTGACTCTTACCTAATCCTCTAGACAGGCCACTCGTAAGTAATAAATTTTGATTGTTGTTATAAAGAATAAAAGTAATGCCATATGGCTTTGTCATCTTAAAAAAAATACATTTTGTGAGTCTAATTTATTTATCGTGATGTTTAAGTGATATGAATATGTTAGAAAAGATACATTTAATAATATATACCCAATGACAGCAGAAATGTAGGCCTTAATCAAAGTGATAGGGAAACAGACATGACAACAATATGTACAAGTAAGGACATGCAGTAGGAATGTACAGGCACAAATCTGTCTTTAAAATATTTTTACAAATATATATCACCAAGCATGACACAAGGAAGACCTATCCATTTGGACAAAGCTTCATTTAAATAATCCCCTTTTTGAAAATATTTTAAAAGTGGTACACACATTTTAATAGTATAAAGCCTTCAAATTGGATAACAATGTCATGTACACTTTCTAAATCATTAAACTTCAAGACAGTTTTTAATTAAGTAGAATGCTTTTCAGGCAATTATACGTAGACATTTTGAAGAGCATGGCTGTATGATGAAAAGTTTTGAACGCGTAGTATAATACGTGGACGTACGGTATACAAAGAGTGTGAGAAACCGTTGAGTGTTCATGTCTCATATAAGCAACATAAGTTACAAAATATTTCAAAAAGGTTTCTTGACATTCATAAAATAAATATGCCGCACCCTTGAAAACACATTGTCGATAACCTACCATCTCAACCACAAAGTCATGTGAGTCTGAAGACGAGGAAAACTTGAAAATTTATAAGGAAAGATTAATTAAATTCGATGACTCACAGCAGTACAATTCCCTCTATTTGACATTCAAATTCACTCAACTATACACGACTTCGTAAGGTTTTTTATGACTTCTTCTCGTGTCAAATTTAATCCTGAATCTCACTTCATGTTCAAATACAAGCCAAACGTCTTAGAAACAATGCTATACCTGTTTCCTCAAACTCTAGTCTTGGTGATGGACTGTGGTCATCGACATTAGCACCGCCTTGCAAGTCAGTCGCAACTTTAAGCATTTCCTCCATCTGAGGAAAGTTTTCTGAAACCTCATCGTCATAATCAATAGCTGATGTAGCACTAGTACCTATAGCTCCAGGAATAACGTCTCCATTAAGATCTGTTTCTCGTATATCGTTATCTCTGTCTTCTGTAAGCCTCAAGTCCGCCATCTTGGTTTAGCTTCGAGGACCAGAATGACGTGGAGCATACGGGAACTTGACTTACAACCGTAAACTTCGTAAGAAGGCGACATTTGATTGGTTTGATTCTTATTATTATGAGTCGAAATTTTTGAATAAACAAATTAACAGTTTTTTGGTTAAATTAAAATGATGTTTATCATATATTTCGACGCTTTCGATCTGTTATTCAAATTTATGAATAAGAATATGAATATTAGTGAACACGTGTTCAACTGTCGCGCAAATTCGACTAGAGAAATTTAGAGGAAAAATGGGAAAGTTTGAAGTGAAATTGAAGAAAATCTTCATTTCCAAAACGTGTGTTCTTGCGAAAAAAGCTTTATCAATCTATCAGGGATTTTAAAGCAAGTACAGTTCTAATTGTTTTATCCATGTTGTTAACGACAAAGTAATATCAATATCGGAAGCAACAGAGACAGCTTAAAAAAGAACTACAAAAGAAAATTACCTCGTCTAAGAAGGTTTTCGCCTTTGGCGACCATTTTCTGTAAAGTATCCAGTTTGTCAGTATTCTGTAATGTTGTAGAATTATGAAATATGGCGGATAAGAAGTCTTGAATTCGTTCTCCGCAAGATGTTTGTGCTCTTCTAAAAAGACCAGTGTCAACCTGCGGTCACCAGTTAAAACAATTCTCAGTTATCTAAAGTGAGCACTGGCGCATGGCTTCTCAATAGAAATGAGTTGTCGCGTTGGAATAGAATGATATCAAGAATACTGGACTACATAAAATCTGAAAAAATATTGGATTTCATATGACTGCTACGAGTTTCTAGTCTGCGCGCAAAAAAAATGGTTATCATGGAGACGAGATGAATCGTTTCTAGATCGAATTACTGTTGCTATCGCAACAAGCGTAATTAATTCTAGAATTTCGGATGTCATGGTAACATCAAGGGTTGTTAGAAGAATTCCTTTTGGTTGCCATGGTAAGCATGGGTTAGTGTAATATTACGGCGGGCGTCACTGATGGTAACGTCATTGATTAAAACCATCGCTTTTGGATTTTAAAATCTCAGTTCTTGGCAACGATTTGGATTTATGGCACAATCGTTGATCTAGCTACTTCCTCCAAAATAGGTCAAAATACGAAGATTGGCCAAGAAAATAGAGAAACTGCTTGCAAGATTATTGTTTAGTTTTTGATTTTGTACAGTTGTGTTAGTACCGTGTTGATTGTACAGTTTTTGTCGATCTTCTCATGAGCCAAACTTTGTGGCATCAAAGAAGAACGCCTTATTATCCATTGTTTTCAATGCGTTCGGCTCATGAGAAGATCGACGTTTGAACTGGGTCTAGATCTTATCAAGAGAGCATAAATATTCATGCTCTCTGTCCTTATTCATCGTATTAAAAAAATGTTGCCACTGGAAGACATGGATGAATGGATCATGAATGACAGCCGTTATGCCTAACAGGGATGACGCCCTAAAGACACACCCCCCCCCCCCCCCCCCCTAAGTGACATAATTCGGGTCTTGGTACTAATTCCTACTAATATAACACATTTTAAGTCGTTTCTGAAAAGGTCACAAATTTACGCATTTTCGAAAATAGGTTCGTTTAATTATCTTTTGTAGACTTTTTACACCTCGTGACTGAAACCTAACGTAATTCATATCAAAAACAGTTCAAGCGTACATTCTGACTTATTCTAGATCTGATTTTTTGTAATTACTTCATAAAATCTATCAATTCAAACTAACTGATCCATTCCTAAGATCTCGTCCACGATTGGTTGCTTTAGTCACGTGAGTAATGTCTGTTATAGGACTGTGACCTTGCAACAGGTGTTGGGGGTATTCCAGCCAATCACAGACGCTTCCTGGTTCCATACACCCCTAAATATAAACAATGACTCGAAGCAGCATGTCTTGAAATGTGTGATGGTAGTAATACTTATATAGATGACGGTGCTAATATCTCTATGGATTGTCAGTTAGAACAAAATACCTTGGTATTACTTCTAAAATACAGGTAGGAAACACAGCTCAATGACAAGAAACTACCAACCTGATTCATGAATTTAACCCAAACAGAAGTTGACTTATAATTTTCATCCTTACCAGTAAAAGGCACCTTCAATATGAGTGCAATCAGAAGCAACCAGCTCTGGAGTTTTCAGGTTTGTTTGGTGTTAAGTATAATAGTCATTTTTATGGCTACTGCAGATACAAAATATGCAAAACTTCGTACTAAAACGACGAGTTCAAAGCATCATTTTAATTCTACAAAAACTACTACAAATCACGAGCAGTTTCAGGTATCAGGAGAAGAAGCAGATTCGGGAAATGTTGCAACTTGTGACACAGAAGAATGCGTCAAAGTAGCAAAAATAATCAAAAGTTCTATTGACGTAAAAGTTGATCCGTGTGATGACTTCTTTACATTCTCTTGTGGCAACTGGATTAAAACCCATCCCATTCCTAAGAGCTATAATGACTATTCTACTTTCACGAGACTTTCTATGGTAATAGAATCAGAATTAAGGGAATTATTAGAGAAGCCTTCAACGCTGGAAAATCTTCCTGAAAATCAAGCTCTGAGAAAAGCAAAAAACTTCTACAGGTCGTGCATGGATACTGACCGAATCGAGAAGAAAGGAGCCAAACCTATGAACAATTATATTCAAGAAATAGGTTCCTGGAGCATTTGCAGTGATGGTAGCTGGAATAAATCGGGATGGAATATCTATTCTAGGTTAAAGAAACTCCAACGAGATTATTATCCGGCCTCACCTTTCTTCTCAGTTGAGGTTACGAACGACCATCTGAACTCTACGAAGCATCTTATTAAGGTAACACGCAAAAATCCCTTTACTTTAGCTTTAAGACATCAGAAAATCCCCATTTTTTTTTCTACTCTGTCTCCACATTCCATACCAGTATTTAACTTAATAACTTAACTATTTTTTTCAACTACAATGCTACATACGAGATTCTGATTTTGTAACAAAAATCACCGATAAATCTTCAGGGTTAAGGTTCTAATAAATTCCAGTGGTTCTTTTTAAAACCAAAATTTAATATAAACTTCCAAGATTAAGTGATCAATATAGGGTCACACACTTGGTTGACTATTACAAGATCATCGTGTAATTCATCCTTCAGGGTTCATTTGATTCATAATTGTGGAATTCAAAAATTAAGGAAATTAGATTAATAACACAGGAGAGAGGAAGACTTCCAAAAATAAGAAAAGCCAAGAATATATGTATGTATACCTTTATCTTTTAAGGACACATCTCCTCCAAAAATATCGCACCGCCCCACCTAATTTTTTTTAGGAAAACATGACCCTATTTTATCTTCGAGTCGCGATATCGTCGGGTCGATCTGGGTTTTTGGCTTCCGTCAATCGAATTTCCAAGGATTTTCGCTTAGTAGGCGTGAAATGTTTTTGATTAAAACGTATTAGTGGAAAAAGAAACGACATTGACACAGTACGACATGTCGTAACATTAAAATGGCTTCCCATAAGAATGGTTATAAATGCATTGAAATGGCTTCCCATTGTTTCAAGTAATTCATCCATGCAATCACATGTCGTAACATTAAAATGGCTTCCCTTAAGAATGGTTATAAATGCATTGAAATGGCTTCCCATTGTTTCAAGTAATTCATCCATGCAATCACAACTACGTATACTTCGACGATACGGCGGCCATCTTGGTAGGGGGCAAATATACAAAGCTTTGTTACAGTAATGGCGTTGATTAATGTTAACAATTCACCACGCGTACGAGACGCTTTGACCAGAGATGAATAAAGAAGATGGACATGAAAAAAGACAAATAAACGAAACTCTAATATATTATCCGACCTTTATGTTTTGTTTTGCCCCCTGGACACCCCATAATGCCTTGCAGCTCAAGATGTAAAAGGAATGACTGATATTACATAGAAAAATGAAGTTCTTGTCACTTAACCAGCATGATAGGACCAGAGAAAGCCAGGATTTGGTTTTTTTTCTTCATCAAATCCTATGTATACCCCCTGTATTTTATGTATTCCATTTGCCTTATCGTTTTCCACCCATACCAAAACCGCTCTTATGAAAAAAGTAAGTTTGTACTACACGAGGTTCATGCACTAAAATATATAACGCTTGTTACTTCCAAACCAGATTGACCAATCAGGCTTAAGTCTACAAAGAGAAATATACTTCAAGCATGTAGAGGTAAGTGTACGTAATATTAATGATATCATTAGATTATTATTAATGATTAACTAGCATCAGTTTCATTACCACTTTTCGATTATTATCAATAAATGGTCAAAATATACTCTGTTATTTTGGGTAGGATATTTTTCCATCTATTCCACGAGTCATTCCCTTAAAAAATATTTCTTTCTCATACTCATACTAAAAAAGATATATTTATAGTGTAAATACGCTCAAAGTGTACGAGGGTAGCTAAAGCACGCACCCCTTTGTTCTCGGTTGGGAGGGGTTAAGGGTGTGGCTAAGGGCTACGCCCTCCTGACGGCACGGCACGTCCACCCCTAATGTGCATAACATGTCAAAATATATACACCCCTTTTCATAATTAAGCGACCAACACTGCTCAAGACGTCTGGAGTTTTGGCTGCGCTTGATTCAAAATTTATTACCTCAGAACGTTGAAAATTTGATTGACGGATGACAAAAACCCAAACAACTCGAATTATAGCTAGTCGTCTGGGTCGCGTAATTATGAAAATAGGTACAATACTGAATTGTTTCTTCAATGTTTTGTGCAGATGGTAGATACGTATGTGGAATACATGGCAAAGGTCGCGAAGCTGTTAGGAACTAAATGCAACGCGACAAAAAAGATGAGAGAAATCATGGACTTTGAGACCAAATTGGCAAAGGTACGTTGATAGTATGAGGTGCTAATTTCTTACGAAGCAGCCAGTAGATACTTATCTCGGTAGTGAACTATATTCTTGCATTCAATACGGTTCAGAATACATTCCTCTACGTTTCTTTATTCTTTTGGGAATTAACACGGGTGGCGTGCGCTGCTCATGCGCGGCTTCTAAAGGTGCGGTAATACAAACAACAAAATCGTTCGACTTGTCGCGCAACATTAATGGTTTGCAAGTTGCAGAGCGAATGTTGCTCGTATTACCAACCCGCGCGCAACAAATTTTCTTTCGGTTACATTGCACAGTAAAAAGCCGGCTTCTGCTTCTGCAACAAAGTCCCACATTCACTCTGCGACTTGCAACGCAGCAGTGTTGTGCGATAAGTTGCACGATTTTGTTGCTCGTATTTCCGCGCCTTAACTGTACATGTAGTAGTCATGAGTTCGATCCAAGGACCCATCATTTGTGAGCAGAGCTGCTTGTTGGTTCTCTTCTGCGCTTTTCTCTGGGTTGCGCACGAGTCGACGGTTCATCCAATCTGAATATGTATTTGGACACCAAAACGACGTTATAGTCATGTCACGGCACGACACGTCGCAGTCGTGTCCTAACGTGTGTTTTTAACACTTTTACGAAGTACACTCCGCTTCTTGCATCGACCGCTCTCGTTGCGCAAACACTAGTTCGGACAAATAGCAGCAAGTCGGTTTAACAATGGCAGGTTTTATGTTCATTTGTTCCAGATCACTACATCAGCAGAAGACAAGGCTGGAGGAATCTACAGAAGAATGAAATTAGAAAGCCTTATAAAACTCGTACCTGGGGTGAGTGATGACAGCCACTTTGATTCCCCTTACCATCTGCCTACAGACCCCTTTAATCCAGGTGATCTTGAATCTAGACGCGCAATGCAGTGTTTGTCACAGCGAACATTTCCAAGTGTTTTCTATTATCTCTTGTCAAAATGAAATATTTTCCACCAACAACGACGAAATGTACTTTTTCTAAGAGGTATTTGGTGAATCTTTGCACGGATGAGTTTTATTTTCTTTATTTTCGAGCAAAAACTGTTATAAATCGAGCCGAAAACTTGGATCTAGGAAACATTGAGCTACGAGCAAAATGTTCGCTGATTGGCTAATTCCTTCGGCCTCAGAGAAGCGAGATCACCTGGATGTAATTAAGAAGAAATTCTCCATCGTGTTTGCCGTTCGATGAAACACCAATGTGCTATTTCTTTGTTTTACAGTTCCCATGGCTGAAGCACATACAGTACATTTTTAAGGACGCTCATGTCACTTCTACTGACGTTGTCTTGGCAACCTCCACGGATTATCTTCGTGACATGTCAGCCATAATCAGAAATACATCGAAAGAGTAAGTATTTTTTTCGCCGAAAATCATATTAAAAAAAGATCGAAGATTTTGAGCGGGAATTTTAAGTTTTTTATCATTTTGGTTGCTAGGATGCTTTCTAACTACGTAGTATGGCAGATGATACGAGACAAAGTCAATCTGTTATCAAAGCCGTTCCGTCAAGCGAGAGCCGAGTTCAATCGCAAGATATCAGGAGTACACGACACGGATCCAAGATGGCGGACGTGCACAAGCATCACCAATGAAAACCTGGGGGTACCCCTGGGGACTTTGTACATCAAAAACTTTTTTCATGAAAGCAGCATATCAAAGGTAAGACCATGGTTTTTTTTTTAGATAAACTAAACATAGGACCTTAAATACTTCCTTGTGATATCCAGCTATTTCAGAAAAGGTTGGTGAAGGTTTTGTTGCTTGTTGCATACCAAGCCCAAAATGCAGTATGGGTGATGTGAATTCAAGCAGCGAAAGGTCACAACCGTATGGGATTTTCCCAAACTTTGTCTGCATGTTTTTCCAGCATATTTTCTTCTGTGCTGACATTATTTACACATGAATATAATACATTTCAAGCTTGGTAGGCAACATGCAACACATGCAGCAAGCAATTGTAACTTGCAACAAAACCTTTACCAACCTTTTTTGAAAAGTATTTCATTGGGTTCCATGAGAAAGCATTTTTTTCAACGTCTTATATTTACCATGCAGACCATGGTATATCCCACTTGTCACTTGTATTTTCTTGTACAGAGGCTTTGAACCATCACGTGATGGCAGCCATGAAAGGAGGAACAATAGAGTCCCCCCTGGAAAACTGAATTATTTCTCATGTAAATCAGATTAGACCAGATTCAATTGTTCCTGACTCTATTTTATCCCACATTATTGAAAATACACCTAAGCTGCAATGTCTGATGTGAAGAAACCGGCAGTGGAAGACTACCGAGTGTACAACGTCTTTTATGAATTTGTCTGTATTACCAGTGATGTGGATAAATGAATTAAAATATTTATTGTTTCTTTATAGACCGAAAAAATGATCCAAGAAATAAAGGATATTTTTAAAGACAGAGTTAAAAAACATAAATGGATAGATGACAAGACTACACAGTATGTCTTCCAGAAGGTAGGTACATCATCATCATCATCATGTATCATCATCATGTATCATCATCATGTATCATCATCATGTATCATCATCATGTATCATCATCATGTATCATCATGTATCATCATGTATCATCATCATGTATCATCATGTATCATCATCATGTATCATCATCATGTATCATCATCATGTATCATCATCATCATGTATCATCATCATGTATCATCATCATGTATCATCATGTATCATCATCATGTATCATCATCATGTATCATCATCATGCATCATCATCATGCATCATCATCATCATGTATCATCATGTATCATCATCATGCATCATCATCATGTATCATCACCATGTATCATCATCATGTATCATCATCATGTATCATCATCATGTATCATCATCATGTATCATCATCATGTATCATCATGTATCATCATGTATCATCATCATGTATCATCATCATGTATCATCACCATGTATCATCATCATGCATCATCATCATGCATCATCATCATGCATCA
Source organism: Anthopleura xanthogrammica (assembly GCA_964019055.1). Taxonomy (NCBI): domain Eukaryota; kingdom Metazoa; phylum Cnidaria; class Anthozoa; order Actiniaria; family Actiniidae; genus Anthopleura; species Anthopleura xanthogrammica. The sequence continues at coordinate 12,844,787 of OZ025213.1, read as the reverse complement.
TCATCATGTATCATCATGTATCATCATTATCATGTATCATCATCATCATCATCATCATCATCATCATCATCATCATCATCATCATCATCATCATCATCATCATCATCATCATCATCATCATCATCATCATCATCTCATGTTTCCAAGGTGGTCTGCCTAATCTACCTTCCCCTTGTCAGTTAATTGAACAATATTTTATGACATCGCAGCAAATTCCTGCACATTCTTTTTAAGTAACTTGTTTCTGTTTCACAGGCCGATGCATTGCGCAGCAAGATTGGTTACGCAAACTACATCCTCAGGCCGATGCTTCTGAAGAAAAGATTTGAAAACGTAAGAAAAACCAAGATACCTTTAAATTAATCCAAAGCATATCGCGTTTACTTTAAACCCTTTGAAAACATGCTCGCAATAAAATAATCAAATGATCTCTTATATTTTTGGATTTGTTTATCAAGTTGAAAGTCTACGAGAAATCGTTCTTCAAGAACAACGTCAACGTGGACAAATGGGTACGAAAACGCCTCACGAAGAAGCTGCGCAAAGTTGTTGATAAAGAGAAGTAAGCCATTTAAAGATGTAGAGGGAATGAAACAAGGTTTTTACATGACAAGAGATTTCATTTCCTAAAACAGTCGTATCATTGCATTAAGGAAAAAAATTATTTCCCAATTGAAAGCAGAAAGTGCATTCTCTCTTTTTAATTTCTCTTGGAAAATGTTGATCGTTTTGCCCACAACATGAGAGTGGTTTCATGACATCCATGTTGTATGGCAGGAATCAACAATGCAATGATTTACATGACAAGAAATTATATTTCCGAGCAAAACATTTACATAAAACATGGCGGCCACAACTCTATCTGTCTTGTACTGTGTATTTTAATGGGCTATCGTTATTTTTCAGATGGCCCATGTTCCCTCAGACTATCAACGCAATGTACCAGTTTTACGAAAACGAAATAGGTAAAAAATAAATCGGTTGCGTTGCAAGTTGCAGAGCGAATGTTGCTAATATTACCACCCCGCGCGCAACAAATTTTCATTGTTGCAGAGAGTAGAAAGAGCTTCTACTTCTGCAAAAAAGTCGTGCAACAAAATTGTTGTCTCACGGGGTGGTAATACGAGCAGCATTCACTCTGCAACTTGCAACACAACAATGTTGCGCGACAAGTTGCACGATTTTGTTGCTCGTATTTCCGCGCCTTTAAGTATGGGGGTAGCCAGTTACTCATATCATGGGTTCCCTGTGCGCTTGTGCCATGTCCAAGGGAGATGGCACAAGGTCTCTATGCACTAAATTTCACTGATTTTTTTTAGCACAAAATTAAGAATATGACAAAAGTCAAGGCCCCTCTTGAATGAAACTTTTCTTCCTTTTTCTCGTTTTCGTAATCACGTGTTTCCCCTTCCTTTTTTTCAGTTATCCCAGCTGGGATTCTTCAGGCACCCTTTTTCTACACAGGAGAAGTACCTAAGTAAGTAGAAGTTTGACTTTTTGTTGCATCATCTATTAGTGCCATAGGTTGTTAGTATGTCACAGAAAAATAGACCCCTTGCAGCACGTCGAAATGCAGCTCAATTTGGAGGACAAAACAATAGGTTCCAATTCTCAGGAGATTGAAATTCGTTTGTTTTGTCCTCCAAATTGAGCTGCTTTGACGTCAAGTGCAAGGGGTTTATATAATGTTTTTCAGGTCCTTGAGTTATGGCGCTATTGGTTCGATTATTGGTCACGAGATGACGCATGGTTTCGACAATACAGGTAAGGATGATCAGAATCAAAAGATTTCTTCAAAATTGAGAGCTTGTTGAATTAAATTCACTATTATTTTTCCTTAATTCTTAGGTAGAAAATTTGACAAAAATGGCGACATAGTCAAGGAATGGTGGAGCAAATCAGCATTAAAGAATTTCGGCGAGCGGGCCAAGTGCATCGAGGAACAGTACTCAAAGTATAAGATACAGGGAAAATACCCGGTATGTATCATACCGTTATATCGTAGGGCGTACGCCAGGGATATATCGTAGGGCGTACGCCAGGGATATATCGTAGGGTTAGAGGCGAGTGTACTATTGCTACAACACCCTTGATTCCCAAACAGACGATATCCTCTCCTGCATGCAGAGGGCTTTGTACGATTTTATTAAGTGATATCATTGACCTTATGAACCCCTTTCACGAGAAGTCAAAATTAAAGCAACTCAATTTGGAGGGCAAAACAAAAGAATTTCAATCTCCTGAGAATTGGAAACCTACTGTTTTGTCCTCTAAATTGAGCTGCATTCCGAAGTGCTGCAAGGGGTCTATATTCAAAGTAATATCAACTTTTCTTCATCTATTGATTCTAGCTGAGTGGAATCGTGACTTTAGGGGAAAATATTGCCGACAATGGAGGAACAAAGCTGTCCTATCACGTGAGTAGGGCATTCACCACTTTTTCCTTCATTTTTTCGTTCTCTTTTTCTTCTAATTTCTGTTTCTTTTGATCTTATTTTTTGGACATCTGACATCGTAGGCCTATCACAAATGGTTGAAAGAAAATGGCGGAAAAGAGCTTGTGTTACCGGGCCTTAAATATAACAACGAACAACTGTTTTTCATTGGATACGCACAGGTAGGCACCAGGCCCCTTTGAATATCATTTCTTTGCTTAATGATAAGTCGCGGAAATACGAGTAACAAAAGTGTGCAACTTGTCGCGCAACATTGTTGCATTGTAAGTTGCAGAGCGAATGCTGCTCGTATTACCACCTCGCGCGCAACAATTTTCTTTTGTTGCAGAGAGTAGAAAGAGATTCTAAGTTGAGCGACAAAGTCGCGCAACAAAATTTTGATTAAATTTTTGATGGTTGGTTTTAGGAATACTGCAGCCATGCTAGACATAAGACTGAGTATATAGCAAGTCTGAGTGAGATCCATTCGCCTCCTAAATTCAGGTAAGCACTGTTCACTCATTCACTTTTGCGCGATTATATTTGTCCCATTTTCAGACTAAACGACCACTCCCTTTAGTACTAAAAACTGTCCCCTTACACCAGAGTCCTTGAAACAACCTCTGGGCCGATCAAAGTAAGGGCAAGGATAACTTACAGATCGAATTGCTATCTAACTTCTTAGTTTTTTGTGGAGGGAGGAAAACCGGAGTAAAAAACTCGAATCAAGGGAGACGTAGTTAAACTGCGTCATTGTCTCATTACTCAAATATTGAGTATGAGTACGTCCTTATTCGGAATATCCTTCTTACTCTTCAAGAGAGAGACCTAACAAACTCTACTCGCGCCGAGAACCCGAGAACCCTTGACCCCTTGACCCCTTGACCCCAGAGGTGAGAGTAGTGTACTACTTCTACACTACTTTTCATTTCCTAGTCAACTAATTAGGAGATTATTCAGAGTCACTCTATCTGTGTCTATTTTTTCCTGTTTAGAGTAATAGGGACATTATCAAACCTTAAAGAATTCTCAGACGCGTTTAAATGTTCTACTGGAAGCACCATGAATCCGAAGAAGAAATGCGAAGTATGGTAATAGTTGTAGATTCTACCACACGACCACGGTAGTTCTTTGCAGCTGCGTTCACCACCACCAAACAGACTTCATTACCTTGGGTGTAATGTTTCCCCATTTCAGACCACATGTCATTCCCTAGAGTATCATTTCTTTATTTAACAGTTGCGCATGTGACGACATATGAATATGAATACAACTCAAACAAAGAATCTTATTCTAAAGAAAATTTCACGTGGTCTGAAAAGGGAAAACATTGCACCCAAGGTAAAAAGGTCTATGAAACCGAGAGCTTCCGTTTTTCGCCACAACTACAACTACAAGCTTCTTCTACAAAATATTTATCATTTTAAATTTGTGAAAACAAATTCCACTGTAACTTTTTATGGAATTTCTAAAAAGTTATACTACAATGCAATGCAGGACGTTGCTTTTCAGCCGATAAAAAATTCGAAAATCATAATATCAAAATTACTTTTATTTTGAAAAAAATAATAACAGATTTTACGTGACCAAAAATGTTTTATAACTAAGAAATATACTTGGTTTGCAATCATTCTCTTAAAGAAAGAGAAATAACGAAAGACATTGCCGCCATGTTGGATGGTTGTATTCAGCCAACATGGTGGCTATGAGGGACCAGTCATTACTTACAGGGAGGGGGGGGGGCAGGTGGAAATAAAGAGGGCACTAAGGACGATGGGTCACCAAAATTTGTGCAAATAAAAATCAATATGCACAAGCCCCCCCCCCCCCCCCCCCGAAAATAATGACTGGCCCCTGACGTCATATGAATGTTTTGACTTTTGTGGGGTATCAGCAGGGAGTTCTATATTTTATTTTTTTGTTCATAGTAATGATAAAATTGAATTATTTAGTGATGTCTGATCTTGAATTTTCGATAATATTAAATATTAATGTTCTAAGAGGTGATTTAATATAAATACTAATATAGGTTGTAATTTGAATTTGCAATAAAAATGTCGCTCTAAGTCGAATGCAACTTGTTGATAACAATTTCTAATTGTGTTGGCTTGAATTACATAGAATTTGAAAAGACACAGGAAGCCCAAGGTCTGGACACAGATATAGAGCTTGGGCTTCCTGTGAGAAGATCACATGGTATACGGCACAAAATTGCCATGCTATCATGCGATTGGAGAGAGTTCAAAAATGGGTTATAGAACCCTTACAAAACTTCAGAATGCAGCTCAATTTGGATGAAAAAAACAATCGGTTTCCAATCCTCAGGAGGTTGAAATTCTTTTGTTTTATCCTCCAAATTGAGCTGCTTTGACGTCATGTGTAAGGGGTCTATATCAATGTTAATAATAAAGATTGAATCACATGAGTGAGACATAAAGTAGGAGTATCTAACAAGTGATTAAATCACAAGCTTTATGATGTAACATTACTTAGCTCAGTCTTCCATTGTTTCGTCATCGCTCATTTCCCAAACCTTCAACAAAAAAAAACAGCAAAGAAATTGAGAAACAAAAACTTTAAAAAATCCTCCAAAAACAATGTTGTTGAAAAAGAAGGTATTTATTCTCTTCTCTGTTTACTCAGTTTTGCAACAGGCCAGGCTCAATGTCTTAAGATTCAAACTTGTTTGCACGGCTTTAGTTGTATGGTACTTCATGTATGGTACAAACATGTGGATCACCAAATACATTTATTGGTAGGAATATAATAATGTACCATATACGACGTTCCTACCTTTCGGCAATAATAAGTGCTAGTCAGTTCACTACTCATTAACGTTATAATGGAATCTACAGCACAATATCTACTGATCCTTTTGAGGTTTAATTCAATTTTAACATTTTTCCGGAGAGTCTTGCTGTCGTGCTAGGATTTTAATATTTCGAACATGGCCTATTCACGGAAGGGTTTGACAACAATAGTTTCTTTCTGCACCCCTAGCAAGTGGAGGTCACTTTTCAAGCATAATTTCAACAAGAGAAGTGCTAAGTTACCTCATCAACTCGTATGTCCTGCATGAGCTTCGTCAGTCCCGTTAAGTCCTCTAAGTACTTGGGCACATTGAATGCTTCAAGAAGGAAAGAGAATCCTTCATTCATGTACGACGTGATGACCTGTTGAATAAAAAGCATAATTTCAACCCCTAACTTTTAAAGGCTTGAAACTTTACAGGGATTTCTTTTGAAAGGTAACAACAGGTAGAGTTGTTGACATGCCAACAGTGGACACCGCCATTGCTCTGGCAACATCTTATACATAGTGGTTACCATGAAAAACTGAGTAAAAAAAGTGGTCGCTTTTACTGAGTCGTCAAGATGACAACACTGTTGGCAAGACAAGATATTTCACTAATTTGTTGTTATGGGCTACTATTTGTTGTTATGGGCACACTATTATACTGTGTGTATAATATAACTTTGACTGAGAAGGACTGATAGCAAAACAAAACCTTCCCAACACCTTCCACAGGAAGCCCAGAGAAGGTTAAATATAACTAACCATATCTGAGCATGCGATACATTTATCGAAGGCCAAGCTTGCTGGTAGAACAGTATTGTAACGCGAAAGGAATCCTCGTATCTGAAGGAAACAGAAAACAGGTTGCAATCAGAAGGATAGCATGATGATATATGTCATTTGACAGTGTTGAATTGAAGGATAGCCTGAGTAGCCAAGCTGTCTGGCCCTGGTGGCCTGGTGGAGCAAGTGAGAAGGGTGAGGAAGATGGTGAGAGAGGTGAGGGAGGGGATGAGAGGGGCGGGGGAGTGGATGAGAGGGGTGGGCGAGGGGATGAGAGGGGCAGGGGAGTGGATGAGAGGGGTGGGGGAGGGGATGAGGGGTGGGCGAGGGGATGAGAAGGGTGGGGAGGGAGTGAGAGGGGTGGGGGAAGGGGTAGAAGGAACGGGGTTGTTATAACCTGGTGAGGTACAAGACCAAGTGATGATTCCATCTCAGCTGTAAGGTGATTGTCTTTAGCACTGGTATTGGCCATAGCACAAGCTCTAATAAAAAGATATGGAGTATATGAATAGTGTCACACCGAGCAAAGTTATTAAAAGCTCCTCATTTGTCATCATCATCATCATCTTCCTGCATCATTATCATGTATCATCATCATGTATCATCATCATGTATCATCATCATGTATCATCATCATGTATCATCATCATGTATCATCATCATGTATCATCATCATGTATCATCATCATGTATCATCATCATGTATCATCATCATGTATCATCATCATGTATCATCATCATGTATCATCATCATGTATCATCATCATGTATCATCATCATGTATCATCATCATGTATCATCATCATGTATCATCATCATGTATCATCATCATGTATCATCATCATGTATCATCATCATGTATCATCATCATGTATCATCATCATGTATCATCATCATGTATCATCATCATGTATCATCATCATGTATCATCATCATGTATCATCATCATGTATCATCATCATCATGTATCATCAACATCATCAACATCATGTATCATCATCATGTATCATCATCATGTATCATCATCATGTATCGTGATCATCATCATGTATCATCATCATGTATCATCACCATGTATCATCATCATCATGTATCATCAACATCATCAACATCATCTATAATAATCAGCAACTAGCACCAACCACCAAACTAACAGCAGCAGCTAGAATCCTGTCAGCCTGTATTATAACATACCCTTTTGGGTGTTGCAGAACAGATACCATGAGTTCTGCAGCCAGAGCTCCAGCAACAAATGATATACCAGGCCTGCTAACAGTACACTGCTGATCTAACGTACGGTCACGTGTAGACTAGAAAGAACAATGAAAACAAGGGTGGTAATGTAACATTACAGTAGATGATCACTTGACAACGAGGGTAGTCACACAACATCAGCAAGTGATAACACAATGACATTGAGGGTGGTCGAGCAAAGACGAGGGATGTCACGCAAAGTCATTAAGGATGGTCACGTAATGGCAATGAGGGTAGTCTACCAAATGAATGTATAAAGACCCTTCATAAAACTGATGTTGAACGTGTTTGGCTTTGCACACTTGGCCCCCCTCCCCTCCTCCCTTCCTCTACCAGGTTAAGCGTGTCAGAGAGAAGCCAAGACTGCACACAGATATTCACTACTTACATTTCCAGGAGCAACGACATCATTACAGAAATAGCATCCAAGATGTGAACCAGGTATCGACCCCAGGGCTGATATTTTCAGGTCAGTAGCCTGCTTGCTAACCTCTCTAGAACCATGACGCATGACAAGGTATGTGTCGAAACCCAAAGCAGAAGTGATGACCAACTAGAAATAAAACAAAATTGGCCAATAGTCCCCTTCACAGTTCCCTCTGCAATTTTGAAAGGTAGCTGTGCCTTTGCATTGAAGTGAGACATGAGGTGACCTTGCAATGATAGAGAGACATAAATAATTGTCCAAGGTGTTAAAAAGGTCTCTATCATTGCAAGGTTACCCAATGTCTCATTCTCAGACTGCAATCCTACATATCTTGGATCCTCAGAAAAATAAGACCACTACTCTCCCCTCGCAGTAATATAGTGTTACCTACCTTTTTCTTTGCAGCAGCAATGACAGTAGGCAGCCATCGACTCTCCCGTGTGTCCATTAATAGAAATACAACATCATGCGCATCGATTAATTTCTCTAACCGCTGGACATCTTCTTGCACAGCCTTTATTGCTTCTGATAGGTGATCAAAGGAGAAGTTAGCTTTACCTGTATGTCTGGTATGTCCCCCTATGGGGAACTCTGTGCCCCCCTTTCCGCCTTCACCCAACCCACACACACATACTTCCAGATCATAGATGGATTTTCGAAATGTTTATCGAAATTTTATCGGACCCTGAAACAACCTCTGGGCTGATCAAAGTCAGGGCCTGGCTAACTCACAAATTGAATTGTAATTTAGCTGGTTAGGTTTTGTGGAGGGAGGAAAACTGGATAACTTGGAGTTCAACCCTTGAATCAACCCTTGAATGAATCAAACTCTACTCACATGGGATGCCTTGTCCAGGAATCGAACCTGAGACCCCAGAGGTGAGAGGATTAACTGAATAGCTTACCTGGTGAGCTCCCCACAGCATGGCCAGGCATTGGTATTGAAAACATCTCGCTGGATGAATTCTGTTGACAGAAAACCATTCACTATTAAGAGTAGTATTGACCCTAAGAACTAAAACCCTGAAAGGTGTGGTAATACTAGCAATGTTGTTGCACAATATTGTTGCATTGCAAGTTGCAGAAGGAATGTTACTTGTATTATTGTACCTGTGCGCTCAAGAGGTGAGTGCACTACTTCTATACCACCCTTGATTCCCTAATAGATGCTAATTTCTCGTATTCAAGAGAGGTTTTGCTAGTGGTGTATTATTAAGATTACTTACAACTCCAGGAAAGATTCTTTTTAGTGCATTTGCAGCTGTCTCGGCTTTTGGCTGGCCACCCCCTTTACAGTCCTCAAACTCGAACAAAGTTTGTCTCACAGGATTGGAGTAGGAGATTCGGCCGCTGTCGACAAAGGTGATAGTCCGTACACCCCATCCCTGGTTGAAGGGTCAAAGTTAAAATTGTTAACAAGATATTAATAGATAGATCCAAGAATAGCCATGGTTTTGATATTCTGGTGGAGTGATAGTTCGAAAAAAAATTTAAGTCAATTAAGGGTAAAGGGAGGCAAAAGCTTAATATCTTTAGTTAAAGCATATTTTTCTTACCAATAGACAGCGTGCCACGTTGCACCCTAATGTCCCTGCCCCAAGCAACAGACAACGTGACTTGGACACAACTTCTAGGTCTAAAGATGGTAGAAGTCTCCAGCGCATTAACCTGAGATTAAGATCTACAGACGACTCAGCTAACCTGGTATTTAACAGACAAAGGATGTTAATACTTTGCACTCCTGTAGACCTGCTCTATGAAATTTTTGATACCAACTTTTCAGGGTCCATTGTGGCGCTCAGGTCAACAAGACGAGGACCAAGTTTTTGATTCTTGTTTTTCTCCCAACCAATACAATTTGGACACTCTATAGGGAAAAAAGATAATACATGATGATGATACATGATGATGATACATGATGATGATACATGATGATGATGATACATGATGATGATACATGATGATGATACATGATGATGATGATACATGATGATGATACATGATGATGGTACATGATGATGATGATACATGATGATGATACATGATGATGATGATACATGATGATGATACATGATGATGATACATGATGATGATGATACATGATGATGATACATGATGATGATACATGATGATGATGATACATGATGATGATACATGATGATGATACATGATGATGATACATGATGATGATGATACATGATGATGATACATGATGATGATACATGATGATGATGATACATGATGATGATACATGATGATACATGATGATGATGATACATGATGATGATACATCTACTTACCTTTATCCGTCAATACTGGAAGAGTACAATGTATTACAATACTATGGTTTATCTCTCTTCTTCCTCCACGAAAACGGTCCCTGAAGCAGAGGACCTTTACTCTTGAAACTTTATCTCCCCTGTGAAGCATTAATAAAATAATTAGTAAAAGCTGCCCCAATTGATCGACTCTAAGCCCTAATTTCTGACGCATGAAGTGCCAAGAACTGTTATCTCTTACACCTATTTCAAAAAACGTTGGCAGTGGGAGATCTGAAATCTGGAACTGAAATTCGAGACCATTGATCAGTATCTTACCAGTGATATGCTAAGAAATACAGAAAGTTTCTTAACTGCCATCCAGGATGTGAAGGCATGGTAGAAGGATCTGCAAAACCTACCATTAACTGAGGAAAATCAAAAACGTTAGAAGAATATTATTATGACTATTTACAAATATTTCTTTGCCTTGGGTGTAATGTTTTTTCCATTTCAGACCATGTGTCATTCTCTTGAGAATAAAATTCTTTGTCTGAGTTGTATTCATATTCATGTGTCTTCTCATGTGCAACCATCAAACAAAGAAATGATGCCCTAGGGAATAACACTTGGTCTAAAATAGCAAAACATTACATCCAAGCTAAATGAAAAAAGTTCATAATAAATACTAGAAACTCTACCCTCTGTTTCCCATCCCTTTCCTTTCTCTTTCATATTTCCTTTTATACACAATTTCCCTTCTTGTTTCTTTTTAATGAAAGAATATGGAGAGAAATAGATATTGAATAAATTGCTAGTACAGTACCTTACTAACTAATTACTAACCTCTTTTGTTTCTGCCAACATGTTATCAATCTCTTTCAAGTCAACCAGTTCTACATTATCATCAGAAACCTTAACCAAGAAGAATCCAGGACCTACATATATTAAACAATGAGTGAATACTACTACCATGATTATAATTGACGTGTAACCAGCAAAGTTTGATGTCTCTTTTGCAAACAAGCACGAGGAATGTTTTTCTAGACAGCTAAATATTCACTAGTTCATTCTCTACATAAGAGATCAAGCACCACTGCAAAAATTTGTATTATATTTTTATGTATTTATTATATTATATATTACAATAGTTATTTTAGTCACATAAAACGACGCAATTCAATCGTTCCTGGAGCATTTGCAATGTTGTTTAATAAAGTATTATTATTATTATTATTATTATTATTATTATCATTATTATGATAAAAGAAAAATGTGAGAGGCAAGAGTTTTACCACCATGCCATCCTGACTCCCCTAATGTACAAGTACAGTAGAGAAGTATATAAATTATTTACCTTTGCCTTCTGAATGCATTGCTTCATATGATTTCTGTAACCTAGCAACCTGTTGCTCATTCAAGGCTTGGTTTAGATCCAGCGGTTCATCGATTACTTCAGATTTACTCTCTGGACAAAGAGCAGGAAATGCAAACCAATAATAGAATATGTATTTCTTTAAGTTCTAAAAAAAAAAGAGATAATTAAATTTCATTTAGATACCCTGGAACAACCTTAGAGTTGTAGGTCAGACTCACATATAAAACCCTGAAACAACCTCTGGGCTGATTTGATCTGTGGGTTAGCCGTGCCCTGACTCAGACCAGCGCAAAGGTTGTTTAGGGGTTCGATTTGTGAGTTAGCCATGCCCTGACTTTGATCAGCCCAGAGGTTATTCCAGGCATTCCATAAAACTTAAAGGATTCTTATAATAAATCAGATAAGTCATACATCTTGATGAGTTGTTTAATTCTTACTTACTGCAAATGTTAACAAATTAAATCGGCAAAGCAGTGAAGGATCTTCTAAGACAGCTTTAGTTTTGATGGCTTCCCATATCTATGAAATAATTATTAAATCATTGATGAAAAAATTTCACATCTTTAACTTGAAGGTTGTCCATACTGAGAATTTTTAACGGTCACTGAAATTTGCCCAAAGTTGTGTTCTTATGGCTAAATAATAATATACCTTCTTGCCAGATGCATCAATAACAACTTTTTTGTCTAATGTACGGAAATCTTCCATTGTGTTGGTATTCAACAGTTCTCCATGTGCTCCAAAAGATCTTTGAGGTGTACCTCCCCTGAAGGATCCAAGATAAATAAATTAGAATCAACATGCTGGGCTGTCTGTGTTTTGATATCTCTACACTAAGTCCCAAGCAATGTTGGTTTGCAACCATTCTTAAGGAATATAAGTATAAAATTTTTTTAAATACCACCAACATGACCTCCATGAAGTAACATGCAAAGGAAGAATTGATTTATTTTTTTAACCATATATAAATCTTGTTTAGACTTTCTTATTTGTTTATTTCTTATTTTTTTTGGGTGGAAGGGAATACCATATATATCTTACAGTTCAAAAGAATTGTAGTCAATACTCAAACGGCATGGCAATCCTGGTAAGTCACCTGGTAAAAGAAAAGAAAAACTCAGCATAAATAGTCTGAATAGGCCACGTTCGATATCTATTGTTGTGCCTCCTCTCATGGCTGCCATCACGTGATGGGCAAAGCCTCAAGATGGCACAGGGAACTGTGAAGGGGACTATTTCAATTTCCAAAAGAAGGGGGTTTGAGGTAGGATTATGGAATTTACCTAGGGGGAGGGGAAGTCTCTAAGGTCAATCAACCTCATAAGGTAGAAAGTATGGATATTTTTGAATTTACAGTCGACACTGATCTGGAAAATTATTCAAAAAAATTTCAACCCGTCTTGACAAGACAAGTAGTAAGAATAGCTGTCAAAAAAGTAATGAGGCAAATAATGTTATTTTATTACTTTGATTTAGTACATAGAGGAGTTTAAGCCCGTTTGAGCCCCGTTGAATATAAAACATTCCTTGTTTATGAGGTAATGTGGAACTTCATAAAACGAAACTCCCCCAAAAAATAAATGAAACTTACTGTTAACGTAGTATCCTTGCACGAATCTAGGTTTATCATCCAACTGGTAAACATTAAGTTTGTTGTCTTTAAGCTTGTGCCAGAAAACTGCATCAACAGCGCTCGAAAGAGGGACGAATTGAAGAAAATTCGCTTTCTTGTTGTCTTGTTTGGCAGCCATCTTGGATTGGCCTTAGGACACAGGAAGCCCAAGTGGGGTGATGACTTTAGTTCACAGGTAACCCAAATATGAAAAATCACTAAGGTGGATTGCAGCACGTTGGAATGCAGGTAAATTTGGAGGACAAAACAATAGGTTTCCAATCCTCAGGAGATTTAAATTCTTTTGTTTTGTCCTCCAAATTTAGCTGCTTTGACGTCACATGCAAAATGTCCAAATACCGGTATGTTTTTCCATTTTAGACCACCTGTCATTCCCTAGAGTATCATTTCTTGGTTTAAAGGTTGAGCATGTGAAGACACATGAATATGGATACAACTCAAACAAAGAATGTAATTCTCAAGAGAATGACACGCGGCCTGAAATGGAAAAACATTACTCCGATGGTAAAGATGTATATTGATGTTTGACGTCGATATGAGCCTTTCCCAAGCAGGGGCAGATTTAGGGGTGGGCCAACAGGGGGGCGCCCCCCCCCCCCCCCCCCCCCCCCACCTTTACAAAATGGAAAGCTAATTTGTGTAGAAAGCTAATTTTAATAATTAAAATAATACTTTTAATACTTTTAATAAATGTTTTTCCACCCTTTCTTTGATTCCTGGATCTACCCCTGCCAAAATACAGCTGAATTCACATATACCAGCCGAAGCCTCGGCAGTGTCTATTGTTCTATCGCCCAATAAGGAAAAAGCTACTGGCAAGTAAAATTGGTTTCCTGAGGGCTTGACTGTAGCTTGGGAAAGGTCTATTGAACTTCATGTATAATTTTTAACCCAACCCCAACCCTCCCTCCCTAAGTCTGCTACGAGGCATTGGGACAGAAAGAGAATTTAGATTGTGATATTCAAAAGATTGTCCTGAAGAAAGGATCATATTCCCATTTCCCAGCCTGAAATTTTGCAAAATCCCAGTCCCAGTAATGGCTAAATCCCAGTCCCAGTGCATGGAATACCATTTTCCCAGCCCAAAAAAAGGCGAATCCCAGCTCCCATTTTACAACTTCAGGGCCCTCTCAAAATTCATACCCCTTCGACAACCATTTTTCAAAATTTTATTTATATATAATTCCAATCTCTATTTACAATAATGCAATAATAAATATAGTCCTAAGCACAAAAATTTGCTCAGTTTTAAATTAAATGAGTTAGAATAAAAATCATTAACAATTTACGACACTAAAAAAACTTCATTTAAACTGAAGTCTTCTTTAGTTCAAACTACAAATAAACTATCATTTTTCTCTAATAAAATCTATGAATGCTTAATAATTACAAAGTTTTGTACATTGGTACATGATTTTAAAAATATGAATTCCGTGATCAAACTGGATTTCAAAAATGTTTGAAGCAAAAAGCTTTTTTTATAAAATAATGTAATTGTGTGGCTTTAACATGTTTTCAGGAGTTGAATCTTGAAGATTATCTTCCTGTGTAGCTTTTGCAATTGTGTCTCTCTTTATTGGCTTAAGGGAGCTGCATGGACGGCTTAAGCCAAGCCAAGAGAAGTGATAGTGCATGAGCAATAGCTACAAAAAACTTGTAAGCCCTGCTGACAAGATTGTTTTACCAATACGAACAACAAATCTGATATATATTGATAGTTACATTGACACCATGATTAAAACTACTATGCATATTTCATGCCAAAACTACAAACTCTAATGATGTAACAATAATCAAACGAACAACCTAAAAAATCCAAAATTTCTTGAGTATGATGCTGTTGACGTAATACCTCGAAACTTAGCCTAGTTTTCACTATTGGCACTCACATACAGAAGCACAGATAGTACATACACACATTTTCATAATCATGCAACCAACACAGTTCAAGACGTCTGGGTTTTTGGCTGTGGTCGATCAAAAAGTTAGTAGCTCAGACCATTGAAAATTTGATTGACGGAAGCCAACAACCCTGACGACTCGGATTATAGCTAGTTGTCTGGGTCGCATAATTATGAAAATGGGTGTAAAGGTTAACTAAACATTTCTATAAAACTTTGACTATTGCCTAATTTTGTCCTGCGTACTGTATCTGTAAAGTGCAAATAGAGTAGGTATGGCAGCATTCTTTTAAGAACTCAAGACAAATTAATTAAGAGTTTCTCTGTAAAAAATGACTGAAAGTTTTTTTATAAGATAATTTTATGCCTTTTTGTATTGTTTTTCCCTTTAAGAAACTCTCGCACTTTCCAAGAAAAAAGAAAAGTGAGCCCTACTTTTGTCGGTAAAGTTCAACATACATTCATGGTGAATAAATTCATGATCCTCTTGTTGCATAAGTATATTTCAAGTAGAAGAGAGTAGACAAAGAATGAAAGCTGTTGAATTGAATACCATGGATGTTAATCCAAATGCTCCACCAGAACTCTTCCTTCTGTGGTCACAGGAGAATAAATTTGTCTCTGATTAAAATCGTAAGCACTTTTGACCCAAATCTGAAATCACACCACATTGAATTAGTTTGCTGGTAAAACGACGGAATGCATTGTGTTAGGTTTTGTTGCCGGTGTAGTATTTGTTCCTCCGTTAATTTGAGCCCAAGTGTCTCCTAGTGCTTTTGCAAAATGATCATCCACAGAGCCAGCAACAGTTTTAACATTAGGGCTGACATGCTTGTAGTCACTCCCAAGGCTACGTCGAAAGTGTTCTTCAACAAAAGGATCAACCATCGTGGTTTCGACAATTTCTCTCCGATGCAGTCCGGCAGTGGCTGACATTCTTTGTGCGTTGAATACTTGTTGTTCCATGTAATTGACTGGTTGTCGTATAACCTTGGTCGACGTGATCACTGATGGTCGGGACACTGATACTTGCGTTGGATCCATTTTATCTTGATTCTTTGTTAATGAGATAAGAGGTGGTGGACCTGATTCAATTCGCGTCTTTGGCAATGGACTGACAGGAGATCTACATAAGCAAATATAAACGCAGAGAATACAAATAAGTGCATCTGTGAAATAGGTATTTTTAGTGGGGGGAGGGGGGAGGGAAATTACTGATATTTCGGCTATTCTCTCTCATTATCCAACAAGTTAGTTCATTCTGAAGCTAGCCTCTCTCCTCATGGACTACAATACAGTAAGTTCAAATAGTAATTCAGTGACGTCTGTTATCAAATTTCAACGTCGTGATGACAAGAGTTTTATACAGCACTATGAAATTGGAAATTGCATGAGAACACTAACAATTAACATTCTTCGCATCATGTTAAAAAGAAATTAAATGTTACTTTAGCTACTAAATCATGCATGACGCATATAATATCCTAATAAAGTGCAACCATTATAAATTAATCATTCATGATGATTAATATCAAAACAAAAAAACTGACAATGAAACTATAAATCATGAGTTGAACAAAGAAATCTAAAACAGCTCATCCAAAAAATATTTAAAGCATCTTGGCTATAATTTCAAAGGCAATTCCTTATTGACTTGAGTATTTACAGACTATAAGAAAATTAAATAAACACTCAAGCAAAAATATAAAACGTTTTTTTAAATGTAGTGGATTTTAAACACAAATATGATACTAGTTACAGCAACGGAATTTTCTTGTCACTTGTATCATAAAAGAAGTATGTTTTTAAGTTAGTGTACTTACGTTTGAGTGTAGGCTGTTTTTACGGAGTTCCTAAGATTAAGGTAATTTCGCTTACGAGGATTTTCAGACAGTTCAACTTCTGATCGATCGTCAATACAAATAAACTTGGAATCTGGATCTGAAACGCAAGGGAAAAAATTCAATCATTAGCATACAAAAAGAATAAAACAAAGATAAAAAAAAAAGCTGTTGGACAAGAGTTGATCTGTAAACTTATAAGGCATTGAAATTCTTTACACCATAGAGTTTGAGATAATCATGCGAGATCAAACTTCAAGAATCCTTGGAAGATTTATATTCGATTTTACGAGATATCGAAGACAATTTCAATACTGTAAACAGTAGAAGACATGAATTGTAAAAATTTGAAAAATTCTAGTCTGGTAGGATAAAAAACGCAATCGAGATAACATCACAAACTACGTCGGTCGATCGTGAAGAAATAACTTCGAATAATGTCTTTGATCTTGTAAAGAAAACCTCTTGAATGCCAAAGCGTAATGAACTTACGAGATTTTGGCATCGTGGCGCGCGATCTTCACAATACTAAAGCGATCAAAGCTTTAAAAATGACTTACTTTACAGATTAAAAAACTGAGCTACAAGTATGAAGTAAAGCAATTTGTAAGTGTTAAAAAATGTCGAAGGAATCCAAACAACGTGTGAGACGCATAAACGCACCGATAATTTCGCTCTACGCGAATTTTTGAGCTTGAAAAGCTCACTCAATGTAGCTTGAATTAAACTTACGAGAATAAGAATGTTTTTAGCTTCGAGGTGTGTACAAGATCTCCCACTTTACGATCGTTTACTGCGATGTTGTATCCTCTAGAAGAAGACGTCTTTAAGCGATGCGTGGTATGTACATTTTATGAATACCTAGTTGTCATATCAAGAAAATATGTGCAGAATTCCAAACATAGCTCAGCTCTGATGATTTCATGGTCCTGCGATTGATCCGATTGCTTAGTAACCAAATAATGGCTTTGCATTTTTTTCACGGCCATATGATATGGAGAAATTTATCTCCAGTTGAATCTAGATGATGTACACTTCATGATGATAAAGCAAAGTCGTTCGCAACCCAAGTGAGAGATCTTGAACACTGACATTTTAGCTTACAACTTAGGACCAAATTTCTTTCATGAGTCAATGTTGAATCGAGCATGCGGTTCAGCGAAGTTCATCGAAAGGTTTTCGAGACTTTTAGATTGATGGAATTCCTCAAATTTAGGCGGGATAGCTTTAAGAACAAGTAATTCTAACTCACCAGGCTTTGGTTTGGGGTTCATGAGCGAGGCAGCTCTTGAAAGGACGTCTAAGGGACTCTCCATTTTGAAAGAGAAACTCGACCAGGACTTTTGAATCCAAAAAAAAACACCACTCGTCAATTCTCTTTGAAGACCATCAGGGCATCACCAGAGCTGCATTAGGCATCAATACAGTAATTCCTTTCTTGAAGATAAATTCTTTCTCAATCAGAATAATAAAATAAAATAGAAACAAACAATATGTGG
Source organism: Anthopleura xanthogrammica (assembly GCA_964019055.1). Taxonomy (NCBI): domain Eukaryota; kingdom Metazoa; phylum Cnidaria; class Anthozoa; order Actiniaria; family Actiniidae; genus Anthopleura; species Anthopleura xanthogrammica. Next base: position 12,826,582 of record OZ025213.1, on the reverse strand, counting down.
AAGTTTTATGTTTAGGAATGAGAAATCAAAGGCTCCAGGATGGCGTGATTTGATTGGTTGGATTTGACCCACCTGGTGACGTCACATGGGGTAAGGTCTCTTTTTTGATGCTTACATGACTGAACGTATCCCCAAACTGTTTATCTTACTCCAAATTTGAATTGTTGTACAAATGGTGCTTTTAAGAGAGCTAGACAGATGTCATGTTAAAACCTTTGGAGTGAATTCACTGTTTTTTTATAAGCTCAAAAAATTCACGTTTTGTACTCAGGATCGAAAGAATGAATTACAATAAGCTGTTTCGCTTTCTGAGGCAAATTTTCATGCATTAATTTATTTATTTTTCTAGTCTTAAAATGTACGGCCATGCAAGTAGAAGAAATCCTGACTTCAATCAGTTATCGAGGACGGCCATTGAGTCTTTCATCACTCAGTAAGCTATCTTGATTGATAATGAAGTTGTGCAACAAAGCAAAGAAGACCGAGCCTCGCCCCCTTTCTGCCCTTTCACTATGTACAGCGTGGCAAGCTAGGCGTGGTAGCTTTGGTTTCCGGAAAAGCTAACTACATTTAGAGAAAACTACATTTTCAGTCTTCGTGCTTTGTGCTTTCTACCTTTAAAGATATTAAATAAAGTGTAGGTGTAAAATAGCTTGCGATGTGAGAGGCTACGAGACGGCGTTTCTGGGTATTTCTGGGTATTTCACGCAAACTTAGCTCTCTCTTCAGTCGGGGATTAAGATTATCTAGTACAGCTCTTAATAAAATTTTAGAACTATAGAATTATCAAGCTTCAAAATTATCTGGAAATTGGATCCCTCGATTCAATTAAAAACAAATTCTGTGACGTCATGTTGCTTTTTATTTAGTAAACATCTAATCTATTCAGTGGACAACAGCCAATGACGTCATTTCCTCTTAGTCCCCGCCCACCCCACCCCTCCCTCGTTTTATCCTGAGAGATTTCCTTGGTTACATATTGACGTAAAAAAGATCTAATTTTAAAATTTATTCCACTTAGGCTCGAGAATCATGTAGTTATGCCTGCGACCTTTAGAGGATCACTGTCGTACCTCTCAGGCATGCTGTGAGCGTATTTAAATACCAATGTGTGTATGAGTAACAAATACGATATGGGGAAAATAGAAACAGCTAGATAGAGAGTTATGGTTGGCTATTTATGGCAAACAATTTGTAGGTGCAGAAAGGATCTGTATCCTCCCTCTTAACCTCTCTCCCTCACCCCCTCTCCTCATCCCCTCCCCTTCCCTTTACCCCTTCACACCCCCCCCCCCTCTCCCCACTTTCCCCGCTCTCCATAGCGTTCTGATGTAGAGCCCTTGGGTTTTGGGTAAAGGAATTTCTATTTAGGGTGCAGGGCATCAGCGGGGGGTAGGGGGGAGATTTTTTCTTACGAAATACCCGGGTGGAGATGCATTTCACATAGGTATCCTAATGCTCTCGTCGCAAGCGTTGGGAGAATAGATGATTTCAAAGACGAAGGGTCAGAGAGAGTATACTTTGGGCTTCCTGTGGTTGGGTGACTACAACAGCTGTTTTCGTAGAAGTGGCTAACAGTCCGTCTGTAATCTTAACCCCTGTCTTACCTGGAGGAAAATGAAAAGCCATTTTAATGTTACGACATGTCGTACGTGCTGTACTGTACGTGCTGCAAATCGGCATCTTATAGACCCCTTGCACGTGACGTCAAAGCAGATCAATTTAGAGGACAAAACAAAATAATTTCAATCTCCTGAGAATTGGAAACCTATTGATTTGTCCACCAAATTGTGCTCCATTCCGACGAGCTGCAAGGGATCTAAATTTCCCACTCATATGAAAATTACTCTAAAACGTGAAAATGGTCAACAGATAGAATTACAAATCTATACTGATATTGATTCCCATGCGAAACAGTTTCAATTTAATTTCAATTCAATAGCTGGGTTTCAATCAGCTGATAAAAGTCTTTCAATCTCATTATCTGCTCCAAATGGTGGTCAAACACTGACCACCATGTGCTGTCAACCAGAAAGAATTCTATTGAAAACTTGTGATTCAGCTGAGGAACATTCCGTACGAGACAGGAAATGACGTCAAGTGAAACCCAGCTATTCAGTGTTGTGCGGGATGGACAGTAATAGACTCCTTGCAGCACGTTGGAATGCAGCTCAATTTGGAGGACAAAACAATAGGTTTCCAATTCTCAGGAGCTAGATTGAAATTCTTTTGTTTTGTCCTCCAAATTGATCTGCTTTGACTACACGTGCAAGGGATTTTTAAGATCGTTGCGCAAGCTGACAGGCACCGAGACGAATAGCTCACCCGCGCACTCAAGTTGAACTGTGATATGAAAAGAGATCTGCTTTGACTACACGTGCAACGGGATCTTTAAGATCGTTGCGCAAGCTGGCAAATACCGAGATGAATAGCTCACCCGCGCACTCAAGTTGAAATGTGATATGAAAAGAGTAGTTGAGCAATGTGACCAAGGTCTTTTCTATCGATCGCGCTCAAATGCTGAAGTCACAAGCAAGTCGCAAATTCACCGAACATGGGCAAGGAGTATTCACAATACATCTGTACTGGCCTTCCAAGAAGAAAAAAACATGCGCGCATCAGTAAGTTTGATTTTTAGACTATCCATCAATTTATGAAGTTACTAAAGCGTTCAAGCTTTGGCTTCCAGGGAGTAAAGCTTTGCTCAAATCTATCCACATGGCAAGACAGGGACACTTGTTAGATTGTTCAAGGAAGGACCACGAACGCCTTGGAACTTTGACGAGATAATTTTTTGGCCATCAGGGTACACCTGAAACGGAAAAAAACCTACGAACAGAAATTCTTTGGATAAAAAAGGTAAAAAATCCTCGTTTTTTCCTTTTATTTTTCTTTTCTTTTTTTTTTTTTTTTTTTTTTTTTTTCCTCAAGATCATGGAATCGAACAGAACAGAAAAGTGCGCGCGCAAAATTATCGCGCGCGCAGATAATCGAAATTGTCAGAAAGGTGACGACGTCGACAAACTACGGTAAAACTAACATCACAAGTTTAGGATCAATATAAAGAAAATACAAATTACAAACTAATTTAAGAGTTCATCAAAACTAGAGTCGTTCAAAAGTAAGTAAGTACACAAGTTGCACAAAAAATGGTTTTGCAACTAAGCATATTTGTTTATTTTTTTAATACTTAAGTTGAATACAGTCCCAATATGTAATCAAGGTTTATTGAGAAAAATTGATCCAAACATAATATGTTGCAAAATATGCCTAAATTATTTTTGTTTTATCTCTCAGAGTTTACAAAGTCCTGTGCGCAAAGTATTGTTGAAGTGACAAAATGTTCCCTAACCAAATGGGCCCACCAGATGGACAGTTTAATCCGGTAAGTGAAAACGATATTATCGATTTACCAAACGCTTGTCTGTTGGTCCGGATTCCATCCATTCTGCATGGCTTCTTATGCCTGGTTTTCGCCCTCACTTTTCCTGGCTTTTCAGCTGTTTTTTTAGTTGGTATTTTTTCCTGTCTGCTTGCCTGGTTTCCTGGCATATATTCTGCCTGCCTAACTTGGCGGTCTTCCCATGCCCCAGATCCATTTCCTCTAGCTAGCTAGCTACCTGCTTTCCTTTCTGGATGTAGATGATTTCTGCTATAGTCATTTCAAACTACGATGACCTGTATGTCCTTTTTTTCACTGTCCTTTTTTCACTGACTTAAGCCTTAAGCTCCTGACAAATCTTAAATTTTAAAAATGCAAGCCCTACTCACTTCTCCACAGCAAGCTGTCAGAAAACTGCATTGGGCTTGCATTGATTTCAATGAAATTTGATGAGACCCAACTGTGTAGTACGACTTAGAAATCAATTCTCTCTCTTCCTTTAAAGGAGCTTTAAAGGTTAAAAAGTACGACAAATCACTTAATTACTTCAGTTACAATCGACACTGATATAGCCGAGCAAATGCCAGCGATTTTTATCAATGAAAAAAAAAGATACCAATTTCATGTCGCCGCGTGGGCGCGTCAACTGCATTCTGGGAGGACCGCTTTAAGTTCGATCCTCCGCCATTTTGATTGGACAAGAATGATTTTGAATGCTGTGAATCGCACATCGGATTGGTTGCTATTCGTGACCATGAATACTATCCAAAAGGGGGGAGGGGATAGGATAATAAAGGATTCAGACGGATAGGGGAAGAAAGGGAGGGAATAGAAGGGAGGAGGCAAGAAAAAAAGGCAATAGGGGCAAAGGGGGGGGGGGGAGGAAAAGAGACAGAGGGGAAGGGAGGGATGGATGAAAAAAGAAGTAGATTGCAAGAGTGGAGGGGAGGGGTGGAGGATATAAGAAAAAAGGGGAGAATACTGAGAAACAAAAAATAACAAGGAAAAATAGTCAGAAGGAATCAAGGACGATACAGATTAATGTGAAGGGAGCCAGAGAAAGTGGTTGGACTAAAGTGGGATAGTGAATGGAGTTTACGAGACCTGATGCTGAGTGAGGAAGCAGCTTCAAAAACAGTCTCAAGTTGTGATGCCATCAGTTTTAAATAAAGCCTTTTTTAGCAACTCTCAAGTCCTTGACAATTCAACTATTAAAATATCATTTTTTATTTTATTTTATTTTATTTTTTTTATTTTATTAGCTTCGTTTCTTTTGTCTTGTCTGGCATTAACAAGGTATTCATTCACCTTTCTCAAGGTCAACTTCGATTTGAATCCATTGTTTCGAGGTATCTAAGACGTTGGCGTAAAAATTCTTTTGTCACTGAACTTGATGATTTTTTTTTTCATTGTTATGTATCTGAATGTCTATGAGTCAGGTTTCAACTATTTAAGATTTGAGATATGAATCGAATACAACCTTGAGCTAGCCTTCCAATCAAGCTCCTTTTTGAGATCTTTTTAACTTTTTCAATCAAGAAATATTTTCTGCAAACTGCGAAGCCACCCTTGCGAAATGTTAGATTCTTGGAAAACCGCCAAAATAGTTCAGAAAGGCTTCTAATTCTTAAACTTAGCCGTCTGAGACGTACCAGTTTGGCACTTACTTATAGTACGCCTACTCAGTTTGGTCGTGCGTAAGAAGTTCTTACTCGCACAGAAAACCACCAAAGCAGACTTTTCACAAGCACTAACGTACGAGAAGGAGACGATTTCTATACCGTTAAACTCAAAAGATACAACAAAACTTTGGTTATATAGGTATAAAAATACATTCTTTGAGTTTCGACCCAAGGAATTTTCAAAGAAACTGCAGTGCATGGTATTTTGGAATATTTTATGATGTCAGGAAACACGACTACTTTCGTAACGTATTGGGAAGAGCCAGTTAGTTCAAGAGTCGTGCGCCTTACTTTGTTTTCTGCTGTTCTTACTGCGTCGTTGTTTGGAAATAGCTTAATAGTTAAGACAGTGTTGAGCTTGCCACGAAGAAAAGTACCATTCTCGTACAATCTTGTCATGAACCTTGCTATAGGAGAGTTGCTTAACACAATCTGTTTGCCTTTTCTTGCTGCTTATGACGAGCTGTCGTCTTGGGTATTTGGACAGTACCTCTGTCAAATTATCAGCCCACTTCAGATACTTGCCAACTCTGTAGCAACCAGTACGATGGCAGCTATTGCAGTCTACCGAAGTTGTGTCTTTATATCACCCAAAATTACCATCCTTGCGGGATCTCCGAAAGGTTTCCTATGCGTGGGGCTTTTTCTTTGGGGAGTATCGATCGCTCTCGCTCTTCCAAATTTCTTGTTCAACGTTCAAGTAGAAAGCGTAGCATCTGGAGAACATTTTTGGTGCGTCACTCTTTTCCCTGGAGACACTCTGGAGACATTTCCATCTCACGCTTTCAAGATCCTGATGTTGGTTCAAAGTGTTGTGAACTTTGTGCTAACTTCAGCTATCATGGTTTTGGGTTATGGGATCGTAATATTCAAAATAAGAGGCAGTGGAGTTATACTAAACACCTCTCGCACAGAAGATGATCTTGCGCCGACATTAGAAGAGATTAGCCTTCAAGATATACAATCAAACGCCCAACTATCCGCCCAACCAACTAGCGAAACCACACAAGAAACCCAAAGAAAAACAGTCAACATTAACTATCTCGAGGCAGATCTTTTCAAAATGTTCTACGCCATCATTTTAATCTTCATCGTCTGTTATTTTCCCTACCAAGTTGTATTCATGCTAGAATACTTTGGCGTTCTTACTCCGTACTGGAAGTACTTCCTTCTCGTGAGGAAGTACACATTTATTTTGACATGCTTTCCAAGTGCGCTTCATCCACTCTGCTACGGATTAATGACCCAGTTTTATGCGAAAGCATTCGCAAAGCTTATTCTCTGTAAATAGGTCTATTGCAAGCTTTTTCTACACCTAAAAACGTGTACTATAACCCTTTACTTTTGGAGTGAAGTCACTAAACCCGTGAAATAGATATTAGATTAATACACTTTAGTAGACCCAAATTCCATTGTTTTCTTTTGTGTCTATATTTGACTATTACACTTTAACAAGCAATTTTTATTTCACGGGTTTAGAGTGGTTTTCATCAACCCGTGAAACAAAGTTTACTGATTATAGCGTAATAGTCAGATAAACACAATAGAAAACAAAAGAATTAGAGTGAAGTAGTGCGTAATACGCTAAAGTGTATTTCACGGGTTTATGAGAATCACTCTAATGACTTCACTCTAACCACAGCACATCTATCGATGGCGTCATCAGTTTTGGACTGTATTGGAGAGTTGTTTTCATGTTGAAGTCGCAGAATTTCTGCGCTTCTCTTTTTCCTTCAAATTTTACTCCAATGCGAATCAAAAGCTTCAAAAAACCAAATTGTACAGCATAAGTTTTAAGCATAAACTTTTAAAAGCACAGAATTTATGAATGATATTCAAAGTATAAAGGAATTTGGAGAGCTTATAAGTAATCTTGTACAAAGGTGCCTTTCATGCTATAAACACGACTATATTTGACAGTGTTTTCTAAGATTTCAATTGTAGTGAAATGTTAGTCCTACTTCTATAACAAATATTATTCATTCGTTGCCTATAATGCTATAGTAAAATATATTATTATTGCATTCATAGAGCCAGCTAGCTAAGGCGTGTATAACTAATATAAAAGAGTCTTTTGTAGATATTACAAAAAGACGACAAGAACCGAGTCATATATTAAAGCATTTTCTATCTCTTACCATATATATTTTTGGAATGAGATTCATATATTTTGATACAAAATATATATATATCATGATCATTATATCCAATATATTGCAACAAAAAAAAAAACTATATATCTCTAGAAAGAGTTAATCTTTATTGGTAGATTCTTAAATTCCACGGTTATTGACCATTTGATGATACAAACAGTGGTAAAAAAAGAATATACCATGTGAAACAGTTTTTGAATTGTTTGAAATAATACGTGCGTGTGACAAACAACATGTAATGTCCTATTCAAAAGATTTTTATGGAAGGAGGAAAACTGGAGAGAAAACGGAGAACTGAAACTCTCGTGGCAAGGGAGAGAACAACATATCAATCAAACTCGAATCCCAAGTGGCGTCCGCAGGAATCGAACTCGCGACCCAACCTGTAGTACTCTTAGACTTGATGAAAGGGGAATGTTGTACTATACTGCACTACCCTTGTAATCCTATAGATGTGTGCGTGATCTTAGCGCAAGCTTAGCTATAAATAATCTCTGCTGGTATCAGTGTACTCTTAAATTTAGAAGTTGACATGATTTGAAGTGGTAATACATTCATTATTAAAGTCAAATGTTGTTTAAACTGAGGTCAAGTGTCTTTTTGCACCTTGAGTCCCACAGCCAAATTCCTCAGTGACGTTGAGAGCATAATATATCGTTACGTGTTTTCTTGCACAAAACTTTCGTTTATCCGTCTTTACGTCAGGTCCCGTACGTATGAATTGAATTTTCTGTTTGTTTTTAGGGCCTATGTTTATGCCCGGAAGCGGGCCTGTTATTAGACCTCATCGGCTTGGGTGTAATGTTGTCCCATTTCAGACCACATGTCATTCTCTTGAGAATAAGATTCTTTGTTTGAGTTGTATCCATATTCATGTATCTTCTCATGCACAACCATTAAACAATGAAATGATACTCTGGGGAATGACACGTGGTCTGAAATGGGACAACATTACACCCAAGCCGATGAGGTCTATTATTACCTTTACATTCTATAAAATGTTCTTACTTTACACACGCAACCTACACTTGGACCACTTGACTGTTCCGTTTATTTCGCTTTCTAAAGTAAAGTAAAATACAAAGACTAAATGGTTTTATAAAATAACTGTTATTATAATTAAATCTCGCTTTCTGATTGGCTGTTGGCGCGTGCATTATGAGAGAATTGCACACAGCACACGCGCGCATATGTATTTTATAAAAGAAATGCAAAACTGGAATGCTGTGCTGTGTGAAGTTATAAAGCACTTGGGACGTGCTTTATAACTGCACAAAGCACGCGCGTGCGTTTTCTGATTTAATTGATGGTGTATTAACAGAAACCATGCGTTTTATGGGATTTAGAAACGTAAATTAGCGCACATGTATGGGCCGCTTAGATCACGGAATGATAAAACTGATTGACGGGTAATTCGAGAAAGGGGAGAGAGTGGCATTCGCAACGCGCAAGAATAGTAACAGCCCGTTTTCTTTTTTTGCAGTATTACAACAATAATACCTTGCCACCACACCCTCAGTTTAACCAAACACCGTATAACCATACGGGATATGGCAGACCAACACCGGTGAGTATCGGGGAAGAAACATACCCCCATCCTTCCATCCAAGCAGACACGACACTTCATTATTTCCATACGAGGTATGCGACTGACCGGGGAGTATCGGGGAATTTGCCCCGAATCCCTAGATCATTTTAACAAGACATCGTATGACCCTATGTGATATGACAAACTCATGATCACAGCAATGATAAGTATCGTCTGTGTTTTTGGAGACATATGATGATGATAATGATGATGACCAAGAGAGTACGAAGTAAGAGAGCACATCTTCTTTCTATACATAGGTCTATCCCCATTAAAATCATTTGAAAATCTATTTTTAGCTGCGCGCGCAGCCGGAACTGAATCAGGAATCCCATGATAAAATATTTCAGGCTGCGCGCGGAGCTAAATTAGAATAGATTTTCAAACAATTATCATAGGGCACGTAGATGTGCTCTCTTACTTCATACTCTCTTGTGATGACATATAAGAGTGAGAAATCATGCACTAACCTCCTTCTGGGGAAAGCCTTGCCCTGTCTAGATCTCGACCAACGTAAGCTTTACGAGAATTCCCACAGATCCTGTCAGCAGGCATGATGCTTGATGGAGGACATAGACATGTGGTATCATTCAATCTTCTAAACGTGGAAATAATTTTTTTATTTATTTTATCTTATCTTTTTTCCCTATTGACATTCCGTGATGATTAAAACGTTAACTAGGAAAAAGATTAGACGGTTTACATACTTACGCCCTTGTATGATAAGACTTGTTCGTGTCCGGCAGATTTGTACATGTTGACCTCGTTGTTGATTTGCGCCCATTACGTGACCTTGACATGTGCATGCAAGGTACACAAAGCCGGATAAATATATCAGTAAAAAGGTTATCGAACATCCATCTCCCATACTGGGTCTGTGATCCAGCATGTTCCCAGATCGCGAGCCCATCACCAGGGGCATCCATCTCCCATACTGGGTCTGTGAGTCAGCATAGCGCATTACTAGGAGCATCCAACGACTCTCATATTGGGTATATGGCCCAGCCTAGCCCATTACTATACCGAGCATCCATCTCCCATACTGGGTCTGTAAGTCGGCATATCAGAGACCATGCGGTAGGCCATTTCTTTGCAGCATCCACAGCCCATTAGTCTTTTAGCCAGCATTGATTTTCCCAGACAAGGACCTTATTATATACGAGTTCAAAGGGAGTATCGAAAAAAATCAGCCTATAGCTAAATGAACCTCTGACGCAAACCTTTTACCCTAAGGACATAACTTAAGATAAGAGTTGTGGACCCTATAACTAGAAACAGATAAAATATAGACCTCTTGCGCGTGATGTCAAAGCAGCTCAATTTGGAGGACAAAACAATAGAATTTCAATCTCCTGAGAATTGGAAACTATTGTTTTCTACTCCAAATTGAGCTGAATTCTGAAGTGCTGCGAGGGGTGTAGAAGATTTTGAGTTGCGCAGGGGAGGACCAAATGATGCAAGGGAGCCAAAGGCGTATGCCCCTCGACCCCCCCCCGGAAAATGGAGTTATGCACTATTGACTCTTTTTAATTTTTTTTAGCATCATCATCAAGGCATGAACAACTTGCCTCCACCGATGGGACCGTCATGGAACATGAATCATCACTTCCCATCACCACCACAGCCCACTCACCAGGCTCCTCAGTCTTCTACTAACTTCACTACATCCATCCATCATCATAACTCGACGTTTCCTTACCAAATGAACAACACAAACCAGAGAAATCAATTCCAACATCGTCTTCCTTGTCAGCCACCTCCAGGACCTTTACATCTCCCGGTCCCCCCCAACCCATATGGGCATCATCCATCATCACAGTATATGATGCCACAGATGTTCCAAGGGGGGGACATGCTTCATCAAGGTTGCGCAATGCCAGGGGGTCCACCAAGTGAGATATTTTACAATAATAATTTGGTGGAGCAACAGCTACGACACATGCAGAATATTCATTTGAATATGCCTCCTGGGAACCCTAGTCGTGCACATCAGTCACATCATCAGAACTTTCAGAGAGAAAAGCCACAACAGGACACAGGCATACCACAATATGCGAATAATGTTCCTTGGCGGTTTGATCGTCCTGATGCTCTACCCTACCACCACAAGGGAAATCCCGACCCTGGGGCCAGAGAAATGAACCAAGGAATGTACAACCAATGGGCGCCTGCCCCGTCACCTCGGTACGAATGCTCATCACATCCCATTGAACCAACCTCTAGAACCCATCCACATTCCCAGTCAACTACCCCCACACGATGGACGCCTTCGAAAAATGTCTTAGAACAAAATACTGCTTCATGCTTTGACGAGAGCAGCGAAGAACTGGCTGAAATATTTGCAGACAAACCTAATAGGGCAAGTAACAGGGGCACTCATGGGAGTGAAAGCTGCTCTGACAGATCATCTGTTCGCACGACATCATCTGGGTATGTTTTCTACAGCGATGATGATGGGCTTGATATTTTTCCAAGCGTGGATGAAGAATTTGGATCAAAAAGAGTATTTAGTGAGGGAACTATAAATCATGGACGCACTCAAGACGCATGCGAGAAACCTGTTTCTGGACAGGAGAACCAAACCTGGTCGAAAGATTATACTAATAATAATTATTCGGATAACAATAATTCATCGCAAGGTATCAAACCCCCTCCTGGTTTCACTCCAATGAACCAACAAGACCAGCCACCAGCAGACCAGCTACAAAAAGTAGGGAACTTCCTCAAGGGACTTCTTAAGGTGGATGTAACCTATTGCCGTGGCAACTCGCAAGGCAAATTGGTGGGTGGTCAAGAGAGGCGTGCAGGAAGAAAATCAAAGAGTCCGAATGATGGTCCGACAATCAGATCACTGATTGATCGGCCTATTTATAATAACTGTGAGAGTAGGCTTATGAATAAAAATAGCAAGGGTCATAATAAGGAGAAAGCTGAAGTAAGCGTACCGAGCCGTGCCAGTAATGCAATCAAGAGGATTAATATACAGAAGATTACGTCGCATTTTCGAGTCTTATTCGAACCAATCCCTGACATGTTCGCAGAGTGATTTATGTAGATATGATATGAATTATTTAATTTTAATAAAACAATAGTCTTTTTCATAGGATTTTGTGGTTTTTTTTAAGAGCAATTTTCCTGTCTCAGTTACCCAAAAAGGCAAGTTTTGTTGTGTTCGGCTTCCATTGATTAAACTTTTACAGCCTAAGCTAGTAACATTTTTTAATGTTGGCAGTTAAGAATACCAGTGTGTAGAAGTTGTTCGCACCACAGAAAAGCAAAAACAGCTCTAATGACTAAGTTGAAATTATTAATGGACCCTTCTAGCTTGAACGTGAATTATGTTTTCCCATTTCAGACAACGTGTCATTCCCTAGAGTATCATTTCTTTGTTTAACGGTTGTGCATGTGATGACACATAAATATAGATACAACTCAAACAAAGAATCTTATTCTCAAAAGAATGACACGTGGTCTGAAATGGAAAAACATTACGCCCAAGGTAAAGAGGTCTATTGCAAATTAACCGAGGAACGTTATACATAGAAAACCACACCACCACCACTTCACAATTATTACAGGGCTTTATAATTCTCAAAACCACAACTCACATAAAATAATAATGTACAAAAATCAAATCTGTTCAAGGCCATTTCCATTGCCCCTCGGGGGGAGGGTTGTGGAGAGGCTCCCATGCTTTCCATTCCACCATTTTCTTAGCAAGTGAGAGTTCATCTTCTGCCTGAAAAGGTAGGTTTTATCTTCTGTTACTGGCGAAGGACTACTACATGTTCAATTCTAGGAAAGCTAATTTTCTAATGTTATTTGTATTACTGCCCCGAGAACCACAAATTTTCTTTGTTGCAGAGAGTATAACAAAATATTGTTGCATAACTTTTGCGACTCTTTCTACTCTCTGCAACAAAGAAAAATGTTGTGCACAGGGTGGTAATATGAGCAACATTCACTCTGCAACTTGCAACACAACAATGTTGCGTGCAGGTTGAATGATTCTGATACTCATATTACTGTACATTTACATTTAATCACTTACTTGCTTAATTACTTCTTCTACTTGACCAGCAGCAAGCTTTTTCTCAAGTGCGCTAATATCAGTTTCCTACAAAAGGAAACAAAATGTCAACTTACGCATGTTTGCAATGCTATGCGCTGATCGAGGCAACAGTTGTGTCAGGGAAATATGGCAATACACTGCCGTCAATCAGAGTATGTATGTAAAGGTACTGAACAAGTCATGACAGTTGTGTCGATCAGCACGTTACAATAATAACAGTGGAAAAGACAATATTTCAACTTATCGCTAGTAGAAAAACTTTGACCCAAGTGACGCACCTTTTCTACCACACCAAGTCTTTGTTTTGTAATCTCTTCTGTATGAGTCCTATATGTTGATTCCTTAGGCATGTCATTCAGAATGCCTAACGTTTTGTTGTACAAGGCAATCAGGGACTAAAATCACAAGAAAAAATATTAGCAACCACAGGAAGCCCATGAGATAAAAGTAGTAAAGGCAAATACAGTTCAAGTTCTTGTAAGCGGCCATGAAGAATGGGCTCTCATAAGTGAGAATGCAAACAGGGTTTCATACTGCACATGCTTGTGGGAAATGCCAGAGACACTGGGAAACACTAGAGTTTAGAGAACTATGGCTGGTTAGAATATTTTCCATGATATTAAATTGATTGAAAAACAGCACTAGCAATCATAAGAGCCCTCACAATAAACAATAACAATTGCCCCTTGACTCAATAAGTCTCTGACACTTTGTCGACCATGCACAGTTAAGAATGACAGGGCTCTGGTGTCGAGAGTGAGGAGAGATCTCTTCTCTCCAGCTCGGCTTGCATTAAAAATCAAACGTAAAAGGAGTGAGAAACTGCATCAGAATGCACAGTGGCAAACAAATATTACTGACCTCCCTTGGAGCTTTAGCAACTGCTAGTCCTACAAGACCAGTCGACTGGAAAAAAATAAAAAAATTAGCAAAAGAACTGTAAAATTTGTTAAATCCTATGTAATACGTCAACTTAATAGAAGAAAACTCAAGCTTAACATGTAATAAAATACTAAAACGTCAATATAGAATATATTATTTTGACTGAAAGCCATGATATTACATGTAAACTTGGACAGTACACACAGCTCAGACTGTACAACTTTATCATCACAAAATGATAGTAATTTTTCATTAAAAAAGCCAAAAACCTATCCCTAGCTCATAACCAATACTTCTCCTATAAGTAATACTTTGCTTTTCATTAAATAATGCTTTATCTTTGCGATAAAAGAGACAATATCACAAACAACAATACTCACTCGCTTCAAGTAGGCAGCCATTTTGAAAACCCCACCAGCAATGCACGACGGGATATATCACTGAGAATTTTTCTTTAAAAATTAAAAAAATATTTCCACTTAGAGATAATCAAACAATTTTAAGATAATAAGAAATTTAGGGCATTTTACTTAAGGTTTCTGTCATTATTTACTCAATTTTTATTAATTTTATATTTTTTATTGATGAAAAACTAGAGGGATAGTCCACAAGGCATTGCGAGTGTAGTTGCCGGTTGGATGATGTAATGTAATGCTTCCATGTGGAAGGAAATTCTCAATAAATTTCTCAAAAGTATCATTTAAATCCGTAAACAATCTAATAAGAAAGGGATTTGCTAGCCAGATATATTCGTCTGCTGTAGATACAGACTCTGAGATGGCTTCCCACTCGTCTGAGCAGCATAATTTCCCCAAGGAAGAGGAGAAAATTTTGGAACTTTGGAAGAAGCTTGATGCCTTTAAGACCTCATTAAAACAATCAGAAGGTCGTCCAAGGTATTTATTTAAAAGATCGGAATGTAATCTATTATATGTATGCCTTAAATCTCTCGAATCATTGTAAATATAGTGTGTTTGGAACGATTTGTGTTCTAGTTTTTATTATACATCTTGTAGAACGAGATTTAGCTTATGTGAAGCCATGCGCATCCTTGATTTTATCACAGCTTTTTACCATGGAAAATTAAATAATTGATCATTTGATTAATGTAAAAAGTACAATAATTTTAAATAAATGTTTGATTTTATATCTGCTTGGAAATCTGGATAAAAATAAAGATTTTTTCATTCAAATGTTTAGTAGTAAGCTTATTTATCAAATTGTATCTTCAAGTTTTTTTGGTTTGTTTGTTTATTGGTTTTTGTTTTTTTTTACTAGGTATTCCTTCTATGATGGTCCGCCATTTGCTACTGGGTTACCACATTATGGTCATATCCTGGCTGGAACCATCAAGGTATTGTAAGACGTTTGTAGCTCAGACTAGGGTCGTTGGGTTTCCAGTGTTCAGTTGGCTACAATTGACCCCTTGCAGCACGTTGGAATGCAGCTCAATTAGGAGGACAAAATAATAGGTTCCAATTCTCAGGAGATTGAAATTCTTTTGTTTTGTCCTCTAAATTGAGCTGCTTTGATGTCACGTGCAAGGGGTCTATAGACCATCTTAGCTTGGGTGTAATGTTTTCCCATTTAAGACCACATGTCATTCCCTAGAGTATTATTTCTTTGTTTAATGGTTGTGCATGAGAAGACACATGAATATGGATACAATTCGAACAAAGAATCTTATTCTCAAGTGATTGACATGTTCTGAAAAAGGAAAACATTACACGTCCATGCTAAAAGTTCTATATGATCAAAACCATTTCATTATACTGTATAATATAAGCACTGCAACTCAGTTTATTATTTCTAGGATATTGTGACGCGTTATGCTCATCAAAGTGGTTATTATGTGGAGAGACGCTTTGGATGGGATTGTCATGGGCTTCCTGTGGTAAGATCCATTTTACTATTTAACAATTATTCACCAAATGCAAAGTGAATATTGTCTCATAATCGCTCGTCACTCAACCAATCACAGCTACATATTCAAGTCTAAAATTAATCTAGTTAATGTAGATTAATAACTGTAAAGAGGATAAACTGAAGGGTGGGAATAAAGGGTGGCGTAGCGGTAGCCATTGCCTCTCACCTCTGGGGTCTTGAGTTTGATTCCTGGACTCGGCATCACATGTGAGTAGATATTGTTAGGAGTGTGCCGTATGCATGAACAGTAGCAGTAGGTAGACTTTGTAATGACTACCTGTCTGACGACCTACAATAAGGATTTGATGATTTTATATTTATTCTCATTCCAGGAATATGAAATAGATCAAAAGCTAAATATTAAGGTTAGTATGTATCACCAGATAGTAAACATTACGGCCTATAGACCTCTTTAGCTTGTGATAAAAAGGTAAATTTTTCACCGTAAAAAATAAGAAAGATCACTTACTGATGTTTCAGACGCTAGTCCTTCGTCGGAGTAATCGAAACTAGCATCTGAAACGTCAGTAAGTGATCTTTCTTATTTTTTACAGTGTAAAATTTACCTTTTTATCACAACTGTTTCATTAGAAACACCGATGCAGCCCACACTAGCTTACCGCTAGTTATCATCTCTTTAGCTTGGGCATAATGTTTTCCCATTTCAGACCACGTGTCATTCCCTAGAGTATCATTTCTTTGTTTAACGGTTGCACATGAGAAGACACATGAATATGGATACAACTCAAACAAAGAATCTTATTCTCAAGAGAATCACGTGGTTTAAAATTGGAAAAAATTACACTCAAGCTGAAAGGGTTTATTAGAGGCTATTGTATTTAAAATTATCATTGAATTCTCATTATCTAATTGATCTGTTAATTAGGGTCCTGATGATGTTGCTAAGATGGGTATTGCACAATACAACAAAGAATGCCGAAGCATTGTCATGCGTTACTCACATGATTGGGAGGTACTATTAATAGTATTGTTTGTTTGATGATTATGGAAATGTGTGGATAATGTCTGTAATGAAAAAAAACTTGTTTATGGGAAATTTAATTATTGAGCTAGTGAAAAATTGGATATATGGTTGTAGTTGAATAAATGATGAAAGTAAGAAGGATTGAGAATCATATGAATAGTTAAAGGATGGAATGATTGAATAAATGAATGAATGCATGCATGGATGGACGGACAGATAGACAAATAGACAGATGGACAATTGGATGGACAGATGGATGCATGGATGGATGGACAGATGCATGGATTGATGGATGGATGGATGGACGGATGGAGGGATAGATGCATGGATTGATTGATGGATGGATGGACAGATGGAGGGATAGATGCATGGATGGATGCATGCATGCGTGAATGGATGGAATGATGCATGGATGGATACGTGTACAGTATATGAATTAATGGATGGACAGACCCAAATGGATGGAAGAATGGATGGATATGTAAAAGAATGGACAGATGGGTAGATGGAGAGAGGGAAGGATGAGTGGATGGCTCAATGAGTGAACGTTCTTGCTACCCTTTCTCTCTAGGTTATCGTCAATAGGTTAGGAAGATGGATTGATTTTGAACATGACTACAAGACTCTCTATCCATGGTTCATGGAAACAATCTGGTAAGAGTAACTCATATACCCACAGATGACCTTACTCGCCATATGAGTCTCCTGTAGCTCAGTGGTTAGAGCATCTGACTAGAAAATAGACTCCTGTCAATACAATGAAAAATATTAACATCACAAAAGATTTCAATCCTCAAGAGACCACAGTTCTTTTGTTTTGACCCCAAGGTTGGGAATTAGTGCAAGGGAGCTATAGAGGGTCTTGGGTTCATCTCATCTGTGGCTTTGAGGTAATATAATGTTTATTTTTATCATCACAGGTGGGTGTTCAAACAGCTGTATGAAAAGAAGCTTGTCTATAGAGGATTCAAGGTATTTACATATTTAAATATACAATTAATAATTAATTATTAGGGCTAAAAATATTGGCCAATCATTGGACAATGTCTATCCAGAATTGGTTATTGTCAAGTCAAATCTTTGCTTTGCCAGTTATTTTGACCAGTAACGTGTGCCAGAAACGAGATATAACTGAGCTAAAACTAAAATTAGCTTACTACCGGTAGACTAAAGTTCTATCCATGTTTTTATTGAAATCTTTTATCTTGATGTGTTAGGTCATGCCGTACTCAACAGCATGCAACACTCCACTGTCAAACTTCGAGTCGAACCAAAACTACAAGGAGGTTGTAGATCCTGCAGGTAAATAATGTATAATTTCTTTTTTTAAATTTGTAATCTAAAAATTATATTTTTTGAAATACATAACATGTAAGCCAATGAGAAGCAAATATTTTTAGTAATTCAATAATCTCCTAATTAATATGTAACTTAAGATTCTAACAAATCCTACTTCCATGGGATGCCAAGTCCAATGCAAAATGATAGAAATTTTCTCCCTTGAAAAATATATTTCTTGTTATGCCAAAATATTTTATTGTTCTAACCCGACAACTTGGCTGCCATAAAACCTGCCTAGTTGTTCAGTAATAATGAATTGCTATACTGTATCTTACCCCGTCTCGATTGCAACTTGATAAAAATCACCATTTTAAGAAATCACTGACTTTACTAAGCTAATTCCTGCCATATATTTACAGTATTTATTAGCTTTCCACTCGACGAGAGTCCAGATGTCAGTATGATTGCCTGGACAACCACTCCCTGGACTTTACCCAGTAATCTAGCCCTGGTCGTCAACGCTCAAATGGAATATGTCAAAGTTAAAGGTATGCCATGCCATGCAGTATGCCACATGATAATAACTGTTACAAAAAAGGATTTTCTGTGCAATCACATGAGCTCCTCACTTGGTAGACTAATCAATTATTATTTCTTCACTTTCCGGCAGACAACAACACAGAGAGAGTGTACATCATGATGGCTGCAAGGCTGGATGCTTTATTCAAAACTCCTGATGAATACACTGTTCTCGAAAGGTAAAATCTGCAAAATAATCTGCCTTGTTTTATGAGTAAGTTATCAAACTGTATGGTTCATCATTTATTGTTTTTCTTGATTTTTCTTAGATTCAAAGGTGAAACTTTAAAAGGAAAAACCTACCAGCCATTGTTTCCCTATTTTAAGGAGGTATAGTACATTGCATTTACAAAGATAAGTTAACAAATAAGCAAATGACACCTTATCAACAACCCACCAACCACCAACTATAAACCTACAGTACTAGAGGGCTAAAAATAATGGCCGGTCAAGAGACAATGTTTGGCCAAAATTGGCAGTTACATCTATCTGGCAAAACACTACTTTAACTTGTCCTCTTGACTTGTCACATTGACTGATGTGGTTACTTGTTGAATCAAGTGTGGTGTAGCAGTAGTGCACTTGCCTCTAATGTCTGGGGGTCTCGTGTTTGATCCAGACTCAGAATCTCATGTGATTCCCCAACTCAAAACTATGCTCCACAGTACATGCAATGCTACTGCTATACTGCTTATTCTTAAAATTCTATCAACTAAAGTCTATTGTGTTACACATTAGATGAAGGAAACAGGAGCATTTAGAATCCTAACTGATGGATATGTCACAGATGACAGCGGTACAGGTGTGGTACACTCTGCACCAGCTTTTGGTGAGGTGAGTTGAAACAGCAAAAAACTTCTTGATAATCAAGTGTTTTACAGCTAATATGTGTCACTCGTGACCAGTAAACTCGGGAATTCAAATGTAGCTTTCAAGACCTTATATTTACATTTTCAAATCCCCAATCAAAACACTCTGATATTCAAAAAAAAAGTCAGTTAAAAATTACAAGTAGGTTTTCCACCCCCTATCATTAATGATTGTGAAATATTTTCCAGAAGAATTCACTTCTCAACCACATTGCTAAGTATCAGCTTGAAAATCTTTGTTTTTAAGTTAAAAGTAATTTGAGTTGCTGAAGTTTTGGAATTTCAAACAAAGCCACCAAAACTCCTGACCAATAAAAACATTCGAGTTACTGGACTTGTATGATGTAAATTAGCTGTAAACCCTGGTAACATAGTGCATTAATGCTTCTTCAAGCTTTACGAAAAAATTCCAAGCTTTGTTATTATAACATTAATTATTTTGTGTGTTCCAGGATGATTACCGTGTTAGCATTGCCAATGGTATCATCAAAAAAGGTGGTAAGCTGCCCTGCCCTGTTGATGCAAATGGAAAGTTTATGGCAGAAGTTTCTGACTTTGCAGGACAGTATGTCAAGGTATAGAGAATGGAGAAGAAAATAAAAGTTTTGAGACATAAATATGGCTTTTTATGACACTGAGCGTTTCATGATTTTTGTTTAGGATGCCGATAAACAAATCATCAAGTTATTAAAACAACAAAACAGGCTTGTACATCAAACTACAGTCAAGCACAACTATCCCTTCTGCTGGAGGTACAGTAGAGTACTCTTTATGTTATATCATGTCCGGGAACTGAGGGTGGCGTAGAGAAGCTAACTTGCCTCTCACCTCTGGGGTCTCAGGTTCGATTCCTGGACTCAAGGTCACATGTGAGTAGAGTTTGCGAGGTCCCTTCCTCAGGGCTTTTTTTTCAGGTTCTCTGGTTTTCCTCCCTCTGCAAAACCCAACACACTATAAAATTCCAATTCGATCTGAGAGTTAGCTGTGCCCTGACACTTTGGTTGATAAGATTTGATGTTTTTAAAACAGTTTTCCTTGTGACTGTAACAAATTCATAGTGTGACATGTTTAAGTTTTCTTCTTCCATTTCAGGTCGGATAGTCCATTGATCTACAAGGCAGTGCCAGGGTGGTTCGTTCAAGTAGAGTCTTTTGTTGAAAAGCTACTTGCCAACAATCAAAAGTGTTACTGGTGAGTGATCAAAGACGGGACACAGGCATATCTAGGGGAGGGGTGCAGGGGGGTGCCAACCCCCCTCTAGATGAGCTGATATATCTACTGTGTAATTGGTGCTAGAGTTTGTGCACCCCCTCATTAAAAAATCCTGGATCTGCCCCAATTTTCTAGTTATTGTAGTTCATAATAATGTTATTGAACGACAGTCATCTATTAAAAAATTAAAAACCAAATAGCCAATTTAGGATTTAATTGAAGAGGCAAGAGCAAGGGGGCTAGAGCCCCCACTTTTTGGGGTGCTCAGAAGTAATTTATCATGTTTTTCACCCAAGGGTACCAGAATTTGTGAAAGAGAAGCGATTCCATAATTGGCTACAGAATGCACATGACTGGAATATCTCTCGTAACCGATACTGGGGTACTCCTATTCCTCTGTGGGTCAGTGACGACTACCAAGAAGTGAGTATATTTTGATGATATAGTTTCATAATCTATAGACAGACAATATTTTTTTAACAGAATAGTGTTATTACAGTGCTTCCCTTGAATCACATGACTTGTGCAAAATTGTACAATTTGCAACAAAGTAGGTTTTGGTGGACATTAGTCAAGGCATTTCCATGACCTTCAATAGGCAGATGCTCTTGAGAACTTTGTATTTTCCAACACTGTTATGAAAGTACACTTTGATTGACCTTTACCAAAATCCTATTTTGTCACAACAGCAAATTGTTTAATTTCGCACATGCGATTGGGAAGCACTGTAACTATCAATGATCACTAAACAGGGCCTTGCATTGACCAATGTGTTAGCTCATCATAAACTGCTCTTGCACTGGGTCAAGAAGGATATCATAGGATGCAATACAATATTATTTTTGTGTTCTCACTATTTTACAAAATGTTATCTTCAATAATGCTAGGTTGTTTGTGTTGGGTCAATTGATGAGCTGGCAGAACTGTCAGGTGTGAGAATCACCGATCTTCACCGAGAAAGGTGAGTGGTTGATTTTGGGTAGCATGGGTGGTGTACACTGCTAACACGTCGTCTTTCACTGCTCTGGTTCCAAAGGTTCGGGTCACTGGTTTGAGCCCATACACCATATGTGAATTGAGTTTGTTTGATGTGTTGTTTTCTCCTATGCTATGAGGGTTTTCTCCAGGTTCTCTGGTTTTTAGGACTCCTTTCATAAAAATCAACATATGAGTGAGCGTTGTGTGCATAGAATATTGGATGTAGTGGTAGTGTGTGTGAGTGAAAAGTGTCCCCAATTAGTGGAAAAGTGCTAGAATGACTAGACACACAATTGTTTTTTATTTTTTCATTTCTTACTGGTTTTTTTTTCCTCTTACGAGTTAAAACTTCAACTGATGCTTCATTGTTTCAGTGTTGATCACATCACTATCCCATCCAAGACTGGCCGAGGGGTGTTGAGAAGAGTCACTGAAGTGTTTGATTGCTGGTTTGAAAGTGGAAGGTAAGGTTGCAGTGTACTTTGATTGTTACCTTGACAATGCTAATAAAAGTTTAAAAATCTTATAAAAATTTTATCTTTCTTTCTGCAGCATGCCTTATGCACAAGTTCATTATCCTTTTGAGAACAAAGAAGTGTTTGAAAAATCCTTCCCTGCAGACTTTATTGCTGAGGGTATTGATCAGACTAGAGGATGGTAAGTCAATGATGATGATACATGATGATGATGATACATGATGATGATACATAATGATGCATGATGATGATACATGATGATGATACATGATGATGATACATGATGATACATGATGATGATACATGATGATGATGATACATGATGATGATACATGATGATGATACATGATGATACATGATGATGATACATGATGATGATGATACATGATGATGATACATGATGATGATACATGATGATGATACATGATGATGATACATGATGATGATACATGATGATACATGATGATGATACATGATGATGATGATACATGATGATGATACATGGTGATGATACATGATGATGATACATGATGATGATACATGATGATGATACATGATGATGATACATGATGATGATACATGATGATGATACATGATGATGATACATGATGATGATACATGATGATGATACATGATGATGATACATGATGATGATACATGATGATGATACATGATGATGATACATGATGATGATACATGATGATGATACATGATGATGATACATGATGATGATACATGATGATGATACATGATGATGATACATGATGATGATGATACATGATGATGATACATGATGATCACCGCCAGATGATACATGATGATGATACATGATGATGATACATGATGATGATACATGATGATACATGATGATGATACATGATGATGATGATACATGATGATGATACATGATGATGATACATGATGATGATACATGATGATGATACATGATGATGATACATGATGATACATGATGATGATACATGATGATGATGATACATGATGATGATACATGGTGATGATACATGATGATGATACATGATGATGATACATGATGATGATACATGATGATGATACATGATGATGATACATGATGATGATACATGATGATGATACATGATGATGATACATGATGATGATACATGATGATGATACATGATGATGATACATGATGATGATACATGATGATGATACATGATGATGATACATGATGATGATACATGATGATGATACATGATGATGATACATGATGATGATACATGATGATGATACATGATGATGATGATACATGATGATGATACATGATGATCACCGCCAGATGATACATGATGATGATACATGATGATGATACATGATGATGATACATGATGATGATGATACATGAAGATAATGATACATGATGATGATACATGATGATGATGATACATGATGATGATACATGATGATGATATATGATGATGATACATGATGATGATACATGATGATGATACATGATGATGATGATACATGATGATGATACATGATGATGATACATGATGATGATACATGATGATGATGATACATGATGATGATACATGATGATCACCGCCAGATGATACATGATGATGATACATGATGATGATGATACATGATGATGATGATACATGATGATGATACATGATGATGATACATGATGATGATGATACATGATGATGATACATGATGATGATACATGATGATGATGATACATGATGATGATACATGATGATCACCGCCAGATGATACATGATGATGATACATGATGATGATACATGATGATGATACATGATGATGATGATACATGATGATGATACATGATGATGATGATACATGATGATGATACATGATGATGATATATGATGATGATACATGATGATGATACATGATGATGATACATGATGATGATGATACATGATGATGATACATGATGATGATACATGATGATGATGATACATGATGATGATACATGATGATCACCGCCAGATGATACATGATGATGATACATGATGATGATGATACATGATGATGATGATACATGATGATGATACATGATGATGATACATGATGATGATGATACATGATGATGATACATGATGATGATATATGATGATGATACATGATGATGATACATGATGATGATACATGATGATGATACATGATGATGATATATGATGATGATACATGATGATGATACATGATGATGATACATGATGAGGATGATACATGAGGATGATGATGACATTCATTTTGTTCATGTTCCAGGTTCTACACATTATTGGTCATTTCTACTGCCTTGTTCGACAAGCCTCCTTTCAAGAACCTGATCGTCAATGGTCTTGTACTAGCAGCGTAAGAACTATTTAAATACTTAACCAGTTCCATGTAGGATGTAAAATATAACAAAACAAATATCATCACCGCACATCATCGACTTTATTTGTTTGTTAATCAACAGAGACGGAGCAAAGATGAGTAAAAGGAAAAAGAACTACCCAAATCCTGTAGAAATTATTGATAAATATGGCGCAGATGCTCTAAGGTTCGTCAGTCCTAAATTAATTTTCCCATTTGATACTTCATTGTGTATCGTTGACATCGTCTATCATTAAAATTTGCTGCTGTGATGAGGATAGGTATTCATGCATGAAAACAGAAAGCAAAAGAGATACAGAGAGGGAAAAAAGGGAGGGAAGAAGGATGAAAGGAAGGATGGAAGGAACGAATGAACAAACAAACGAACGAAGAAATGAACGAAGAAACAATCGAAGAAACGAACGAAGAAATGAACGAACGAAGAAACGAATGAACAAATGAATGAAAGAAGGAGGAAGAGAGGGAGAGAAGAACGAACGAACGAAGGAATGAACAAAGTTAGTTATTTCAAAGCAAAAAGGAATGCTCTTTCTGATTTGATTGATTGTTTCTTGCAGGTTGTATCTGATCAATTCCCCTGTAGTCAGAGCAGAGACTCTAAAATTCCAAGAAAAGGGTGTCAAAGATGTGGTTAAAGATGTCTTCCTTCCTTGGTACAATGCTCATCGCTTTCTGGACCAAAGCGTTAAACAGTTCCAACGGGTAAATACGTCTGCTTGTTACAAAAATTCCAATATCCCTTCACCCCCCTCCCCCAAGGATGAGGGCTAAAACTTCACTGGTATCTGTTAATATGGTGAATTTGTTTTAGGATCACAATGTGAAATTCACGTACGAGGAGTCCAGCACTCTGGCCTTGAACAACATCATGGATAAGTGGATCTTGTCCTTCACGCAGAGTCTAGTTCAGTTTGTCCATGAAGAAATGGCAGGTAAGACTATGTGACTTTGTGTCACTTGTTCACATGACTGTTCTTTGTCATGCAAGGGTTGGTCACATCAACTACAAGTGCAGATCGACTACTAAATTCGAATTCAATCATGGAATGAGGGCTACGGTTAGTTAGCCACTGGCTGTAAGTGCTATCCTCGTAAAAAACAAGGACAATTTACAGTCAAAGCTCTCGTAAGTGACCACCTCGGGAAATCAAAAAAGTGGTTATAACTAGAATTGGTCGCTAATGAGAATGGGCTCTGCAAACAGGGTTTCAAAATCGTGGTCATAAATAGAGCTGGTTGCTTACCAGAGTGGTCACAAGGAGAGCTTGAACTGTATTTATTAATTTTTATATTTCTATTAATAGTTTGATTGATAATTTCAGCTTACAGACTGTACACCGTTGTTCCAAGATTAGTCAAATTCATTGATTACTTAACCAACTGGTATGTGCGCTTCAACAGAAAAAGACTCAAGGTAATAAATAGCTCCTATTAACCTAGTGCGAGGTCCGTACCATAAGTT
Source organism: Anthopleura xanthogrammica (assembly GCA_964019055.1). NCBI lineage: Eukaryota > Metazoa > Cnidaria > Anthozoa > Actiniaria > Actiniidae > Anthopleura > Anthopleura xanthogrammica. Next base: position 12,800,667 of record OZ025213.1, on the reverse strand, counting down.
ATGGACTGCAAATTGGCCAATCGTAGTGCCTGAAATTACCTTGCCATATAATTCATACAATGTCTAGATTTTAGAATTGCCCTATTTCACATGACGTTACAACTTGTTTCTAAGGGCGACAGAATGGTGAAGAACAATAAGAATTTGGACTAATTTTATTCTGCAGCTGAATTACTAGCTGGTTTTCAAACATTTTATAAACTGGTGTTCATCCTACGATATATATACGGTACTAAGTGGCTTTAATTGCTTTTCTAAATTCTAAAAATTACAACTTTTCGCCGTTTTCTTTGTGTTGTTGCTGTTTGTCCCCCACCCACGACCATGATTCTTAGCATTGAAACAAGAGTTCGTTTTTATGTCATAATTAACAAAATAGACCCCTTTCGTCTGGTGTCAAAGCAGCTCAATTTAGAGGACAAAACAAAAGAATCTTATTATTCTGATATTTGGAACCTATTGTTTTGTGCTCCAAATGGAGCTTCATTCCAAAGTGCTGCAAGGGGTCTATAGGGCAATATTGGTACATGATACTTACTTGTACTATATCATTATGGTCATCATTTGGATCCTAGTAATGATGTGACACTTGTCATGATTGTGTGACTATTTTAAGGCTTTGTGTTTTTTGTTGCGTGACAGGGTGAGCAAGGCAAAGAAGATTCACTACAAGCCATCCAGACTCTGTTTGGCGTGGTGCTCACCATCACTAAACTCATGGTAAGTAATGGCAGAATTTCTTGGTACACATGTATATATAAATCCAATTAAAGCATATGTAACTTCTTTTCAGGCTCCTTTTACTCCTTTCTTGACGGAACACGTCTACCAAAACATGAAGCAATACATCATCTTTGATAAAGACGAGTCATACACAGATAGTATTCACTACCTGATGCTTCCAAAGACAAGGTACATGTAATACTGACAAGGAACATTATTTTGTCCTGGAACAGTTAACCACTTGTCCTACTCATTTGGTTGAGGGTTGGTTAGGGTTTGTTTGGGGAGAAGGGGAGGGGGGGGGGGGGAGAAAGGAAGGGAGGATGCTTTGGTCCAGAACTATCCATAAACAAAAGTTTGTAAACGTTTTGAAATCTTTTTAGGGAGAACCTTATTGATAAGGATATCGAGAGAGCTGTTGCTAAGATGCAGTCTACCATTGAGCTAGGCCGTGTTGTCAGAGACAGAAAGACAATGCCTACCAAGGTAAAGTTTTTATCCTGTAGATCTAGTTTTTCTGCCGCATATCGAACAAAGTGAACGCAATTCTTCTTGCACGCTATACCCTTGAATATACCCCTTGCACATGACGTCAAAGCAGCTCAATTTGGAGGACGAAACAAAAGAATTTCAATCTCCTGAGAATTGGAACCTATTGTTTTGTCCTCTAAGTTAAGCTGCATTCCGACGTGCTGCAAGGGGTCTATACTGCAGTGCCCAGGTGACAGCTACTACTGTTGTACCTCAAACCCCTAAAAAAGCTCGATTTTAATACAGAAAAATAATTGGTGACTCTTTCTATCCCAGTATCCTTTGCCCGAGATTGTGATTGTCCATCAAGACCAGCAGTGTTTAGATGACGTCATGTCTCTTCAAAACTACGTCATGGAGGTAAGAGATTACGTTTTTTTTTGTTATCTAGTGCAGTGTTTTTTAACATAATTAACATGATTTCTGTCTTCAGGAGCTAAATGTGCGTAAAGTTACCGTGTCGTCTGATAAGGATAAGTTTGGTGTTCATCTACGTGCTGAACCTGATAGCCAAGTCCTGGGGAAACGGCTAAAGAAGGACTTCAAACAAGTTTTCCAGGATATTAAAGGTAGGAATGGTAACACGCTGTAGGGCCGGGCAAAGGGGATGGGAATGATCTCTGGAATGATCAAAGTCAATGCAAGGAAAAACCTTAAAAACCCTCTAAAAAAGAATAAGGTTTTTAAGAGTCTTCCAAAATTTAATTTCCATGTCTTCCTCCCAATCCATTTCCCTAATTTCTTCTATACTTTGTTACGCTTAAACCTGTATTTTCCTGCTTCGATAGAATTGTCAGACGCTGAGCTTCAGGTATTCCAAGACAAGGGTGAATTGACCGTGTGTGGTCATGTCTTGTCCGGTGATGATCTTAAGCTGAGCTACACTTTTGATAAAAATGGTGACCGACCTTCATCCTACGAGGCTCATTCAGATGGCGAGGTAATTCATAAATCATATTTCTCATAGTTAGTGTCCGTATTTCAACACGAAGCGCGCGCAATCTTATATTCGAGAATATATAAAAATTATATGTTAAATTATATATATTCGAGAAAGTTCTCGACCAATCAGCGCGCACGATTTTGTATAATCACCTGGGTAATGATACTAATGTATATAATATCTGTGTTGTATATTTTATCTCCGCTTCTAGGTCTTGATTCTCCTTGACGTTACCCCAGACCAGACAATGTTGGACGAGGGACTAGCCAGGGAGGTTGTGAATCGCATTCAGAAGCTGAGAAAAAGGGTAAGACTGTGCATTACGTGAAAGTTAACCCCAGTGGGGGAGAGAGGTTTAAAGAGATGGCGTGAGAGAGACGCCGGAGAGTTGAAAGGAATCTTTGCAGAGGATTCGCAGTGAGGTCCAAGTTGAAGGATATAGCAATAGAGTTTCAAGGTGCGCTAATACGAGCAACGAAATCGTGCAACTTGTTGCACAACATTGTTGCGTTGCAAGTTGCTTATTACCAACCCGAGCAACAATAAAACGTTTCGCGACTTTGTTGCAGAAGCAGAAGCTCTTCGTACTCTCTGCAGCAAAGAAAATTTATTGCACGCGGGGTGGTAATACGAGCAACATTCGCTCTGCAACTTGCAACGCAATAAAATTGCGCGACAAGTTGCACGATTGTATTACCGCACCTTTAACTTCTTCAGAACGTGTTAAAAGTCTTAAGAGAAAGGAAAGAAAGAAGGAGGAAAAGAAAGTGAATGGGGAGGAAGTAGGAAGAAGTTAAAAAGAATACAAAACTGGGATAAAATATGGGAAGGAAATGAAATTTAAAATGTATAATTGGTATGAAAAGAATGATTGAACTCGGAAAGGGAAGGAAAAGCAAAACTAAAGCCTTGCAAGTTAGAAACACATATTTTTTCTTACGAACAGGCTAACTTGTTCCCAACTGATGATGTCACAGTTGTGTATGAGGCCCTTGCAACACCACACCGCTTGGGTGAGATTATCAGTAAACACCAGGACTATATTACAAGTAGTATTAAACAACCATTACTGGCCGCTCCATTACCTCCACTGACTGAAATTATCCATGAAAGAACTGAGGTAAGAATTACTAGTATATGCTATTGCTCATTCTTATAAAACTGGATGAAGTTCTGGATGAAGATTTTCTGAAAAATTTCTGAGGAAAATAATTATTTATCTGAAGTGAGGAGTGCAACATTTTAGTGGCTTCAACGTCACTCACAGAGATAATTTATTCATCTACATGAGTTTTGAACCTGCTTAGTGAGCTTCAAGTCAAAAGTGCCAAAACATGCGTATTCTTCCTCCAGATAGTTCAGAAATGGCATAGAAAATTAGAATTGAATTTCCTAAAACTAGTTCGATATGAACTGGAGGAATAAATTACGATTTTCCATACGAAAAAAAATTATTTATCGAAGTGGGCAGTGCAACATTTTAGTGGCTTCAACGTCACTCACAGAGATAATTTATTCATCTACATGAGTTTTGAACCCGCTTAGTGAGCTTCAAGTCAAAAGTGCCAAAACATGCGTTTTCTTTCTAAAAAAGTTTAAAAATGACTCAGAAAATTAGAATGTAATTTCCTAAAACTAGTTGCGCATAAACTGGAGTGGTAAATTACGATTTTCCATACGAAAAAAATCTATTCATCTGAAGTGAGCAGTGCAACATTTTAGTGGATTGAACGTCACTCACAGAGATAATTTATTCATCTACATGAATCTTGAATCCGCTTAGTGAGCTTCAAGTCAAAGGAGCCAAAACATGCGTTTTCTTTCAGAGATAACATATTTATCCCGATAGAAAGACAGACAGGCAGACGGATAGTTACAATTAAATGAATAACTAGACCTTGTCTTTTGCCATTATCTAATTCACAGGTTAAAGGTGAGCCTTTAAAACTCTGGATTTTACGCGGCCATAAAACAGCAGACAGTGCTACTAACCCCTCCCCTGTTTGTCGATTTGTCAACGTCGAACTGTGTGGAGTGGAGCCTGGTAATGGAATCAAAAGTAGAAGCGCTACGTTGTTGTTAGAAAATCCTCAAGGAGATTTTGAAATGAATATTGAACAACTTCAGAATCAGGTGAGATATGTGCACTGTGAACTGTAACTATGGTAAATGACTTGATGATGACGACGACGACGATGATGATGATGATGATGATGATACATGATACATGATGATGATGATGATACATGTTGATGATACATGATGATGATACATGATGATGATACATGATGATGATACATGATGATGATACATGATGATGATACATGATGATGATACATGATGATGATACATGATGATGATACATGATGATGATACATGATGATGATACATGATGATGATACATGATGATGATACATGATGATGATACATGATGATGATACATGATGATGATACACGATGATGATAATGGCTACAATTTCAAGTTGCAATGATGATAACACAGCAGTACGATGATGATAACATGATTGGAATGATGATGATCGCTTGTCATGGTGGTAATGTCGCGATCATGGTGATAACCATTATAATGATAATATCTTGACGAAGATAAACACGACGACAATATTTGAATAAACAGAAACCCACGCAGCTAAAGTAGAACCATTATCTTCTACAGGTAAAAGCTATCTTTTGTTTGGATGGCAAAAAACTTGAACTGTCGCCCTCACAGTCTTGCGACAAAGGTTAGTTTCTGGGTGCGCTTTTATCGCTAGCCAAGATCTCATATATTTCAGGATAGGTCTTCATGACGTAATTGTCAAGAAATTCCCGCTAAAACTAATCCTTAGGCGAATAGAAGCGTTGTCCCACAAACAACTACACAATATCTGTTTTACAGTGAGTTCACTCGAACCGTGAACACTTTGAGGTGTTTTCATCCTTTTTTCTCATGTATCCCTTGTGTGAATCGATTGGAAATATGATTTATTTTGAACAATAAGATTATTTGAGTTCAGTGCTCATTTTCAGAAGGTTTGAAGCAGTAGAAAGTTCATAAAATAAAAAATATAAAAATATCAAGTGTTCATGGTTCGAGTGTCCTCGCTGTAAAGAGTACTGGTAGGATTACGAGGCATTTTTCTTTATTTTCACAGGACAGTAAGCAACTGAAACAATTTATAATCAAATTTCCGTAATCAGAGTTATAAATTTTGAGAAATTTTAACTAATTTGTTGAGTTTGTGGGACATAGTAACGATAACCATGAGTACTTATGTCACTAAATGTATTCATTTGTCTATTGTTTCAGTTCTAAAGCCTTCAGAGTTAAAGAAGATCCACGGGACTACCCTCTACGCATTTGTTAGGAAGTAATCTAAGTATCAACAGGCATTGAGCTCATGAAATACTTTAACTTTTTATTTCTGTTTAACAAAAATCAATGGTAACGTCTTTATACAGCATTGAATCTATATGGCACTCTTCCCCCCCCCCCCCCCCCTTCTACTCTGCCCCCTCCCCCCACCCCCCCTGCTGCTTAAAATGCAGTTATATTCTTTAAGGTGCAGAGACACGACCTGATTTTTCATGCGACGTCGCAAAAACTAGCTCGCTCCGTGTGACCTCCCGTGTGACGTTGCTTGCGCACGGTGAGGTTCGTCGCGCGCCGTTTCAAAATTAGAATTCGTTTGTACTTTTTTGTAACGTCGCATGAAAAATCACATTGTGTGTCCGCAACTTTACTTACAATGTCGCATAGCATGAACAATATTAGTACACTATTATGCTTACCTAGGTTTTGCTTGTTATCAGATGAGCTGAATAGAAGTGAATATTTATAAAACGATAGTTCTAAAAGATTTTGGGGAGTCTTGAAATATTTTCAGAGATTTAGAAAAAAAATTGTTACCGACATGTACCAAGGCGTGGTGTACAGTATTTCTCAATAGAAAGATTACGCCGAGCCAACAGTCTGTTTAGATAGCGGTTTTTGACATGCGCAGTAACATTTTGAACTAGTTTCGTTAGCCCTCTCTCGCATGATTCCTGGACTCGGCATCACATGTGAGTAGAGAGAGAGTGTTGGGTCTCTCCCTTGATTCCAGGGTTTTCTCCGGATTCTCAAGTGTTCCTCCCTCCGCAAAACACAACATGCAAAATTCCATCTGTGAGTTAGCCATGCCCTGACTTAGATCAGCCCAGAGGTTGTTTCAGGGTTCAATCTGTGAGTTAGCCGTGCCCTGACTTAGATCAGCCCAGAGGTTGTTTCAGGGTTCGATCTGTGAGTTAGCCGTGCCCTGACTTAGATCAGCCCAGAGGTTGTTTCAAGGTTTGATAAACTTATGTTTATTTGTATAACTATTGTGTTTGTCCATCATATTTGTCCAAGAGTTCTCATTATTCATTACAGTCAGGTGTGCTTGGTTTTCTCCTGCAGTACTCCACGCCCAACGTGCACCCTTGCACGGGTAGATAACACAGTATACAAGGCATGAACAGTGAAAGCACCCCAAGAACACTCCAGCGGCAAAGGCAATTACCATCAGGACCACTACAAGAGCATGGATGTTCAGCATAGTTTCCTTCGCTCTCATCATCTTTTGTACAGTGGTAAAACAAGGCCTTGACGCAACACATACATGTACAGCAGTCGATCAAATCCTGACATGCGCCCGGGCGTTTCTCCGTGTCATCGCAGGGATCAGAATCTTCGAGCTGTTGACAGAAGTTAGTTGTGACTTCCGGCGAGATGACACTCGTGCTGGTAAGAATAACAGGGCGAGCAGATAAGACGTGAGCTGAGAGAAGACGTTCACGAAATGGGAACCTTTTCCCAAGATATGCGAAGTACCTCAAGGGGCTTGCTTCGGCAGGTTGTCCACGTCGGCCCGTAGAAGAACTTGTTTTCGCGTTTCCCGACACTGGCAGCGACTTACTCCTTTTCCCCTTTATTTTAACGACTGCCTTTGAACTATTGTTCGATGGTTGATGATTAGGTCGGTTATAGTGTTCGCCATTACTTTTATGTCGAAAGTCTTTGCTACCTTCGTTTCTTATGCTCTCATTTTTATCACCGAATAACTCCTCGAGACTGCTTCCTGTCAGTTCTGGACTCGAAAAAGTTCTTGACACTTTCGGTTTATTTTCTGGTACATCGAACGAATGAGGCCGAGGAAACGCAAGACCAAGTAAAGGATTCTTTAGTTGGGTTCCTTCTTGTCGTAGCTGATGTATTCTTGGACTGCATGTTTTTGCCATGTTAGCCATTTCAATTTCATCATTTCTGCGGGTTTTATTTTCTCTTGTACTTTCGTTTGTATCACGTTCCATGATTCCAAGATGGTGATGACGTCTCGAATTGACATCAGATAAAAGAATTGGTCGTTTTTCTCCTCTTTTCTCGATTCTAAGGTCCTCTCTTTGTCCGTTATAGTTGGCAGAACGTTTTTCTGTCGAGGACTGTTTATGCACTATTGGTCTTGCATTTCTCTCTCGTCCATATTCTATTTCACCATTTGCTTGCCTCGCCTCAGGTCGTGTTCGATTCATGTTGAAGTCTAGTCTATCTGCGTGCGTGTTCCTCGCGCGTGGGTCTTCCAGCATTCTGTTTCGCGTTAAGTCCTGTCTGTTTTCCAACACGGTTTTAGATTCGTCGTTCGGTACTGTTCGTGGTTTTGGCCTCGGATTCCGAGGTATGTTTTCCCTTGAGTCTGACGAGGCGAAGTTTTTGTCTTGTTCCTCCTGTCTTAGAGCCATCCCACGAGGTTTAGGTTGATCAGTTACTATCGTATTTTGACTATTACCCGGTAAATCCACGGAAATCCCACGATTCAAATACGAGTAACTACTCGGCCGTACCTCGGGAATCCGTCGACTCCCTTCCGAAGTAATACTCGGTTGATTCCGAACTGATCCTTGATTACTTGGAGCATTCCTCGGATGGATATCAGCCATTCGCGAACGATTCTGTTCCTCAGGAAACCTTGAATTTTGTGTGACCAACTGGCTATCACTAACCAGCCTTGTTCTGCCTCGATTCGTCGAGGTCGCAGGCGCGCCTCTCCCGTTATATCTTACATCATTTTGAAGAGAAACCTTTTTATGCCGCCTAGTTCGTTCTGGATCTCCTATGTGCGAATTCTGAGTATTGGAATTAAGCTCATTTGCCCTACCAGACGTAGATTGTTGTCTTGTCAGTGCTAAGGGGACGTTATTGTGATCAAGGCCACAGTACTCCCCGCCCAAAGTCTCTTCAGAATTATAGTAAATGTTCTCCTCGGCTGTTTTGGTACCCTGTGGAATGTTCTCCAGAATCGAGGAGTCGAAGTTCGAAGACATTGGGGTTATCCGCTTATTGACTAGAAACTGCAAACAAAACACGAAAATGTCATATTTGTTATAGAATTTAATGGCTTATCTGGTTATGCTGCGTTAATACGAGCAACAAAATCGTGCAACGATTGTTGCGCGACTTTGTTGCAGAAGTAGAAGCTCTTTCTACTGGAGCTTTGCAACGATGAAAATTTGTTGCGCGCGGGGCGATAATATTCTATTCGTCTCTTTCGTTTTTTCTGTTCTATTCCATTCCTATTCTATTCCATTCCTATCCTATTCCATTCGTATTCCATTTCTACTCTATTCCATTCCTATTCCATTCTCTTCCATTCCTAATCTATTCCATTTTTTATTCCATTGCTATTCTATTCCATTCCTATTCTATTCCATTCCTATTCCATTTTCTTCCATTCCTATTCTATTCCATTTTTTATTCCATTTCTATTCTATTCCATTCTCTTCCATTCCTATTCTATTCCATTTTGTATTCCATTCCTATTCTATACCATTCCTATTCTTTTCTAATTCCTATTCTATTCCATTCCTATTCTATTTCATTCCTATTCTATTCCATTTTTTATTCCATTTCTATTCTATTCCATTTTTTATTCCATTCCTATTCTATTTCATTCCTATTCTTTTTAATTCCCGACCCCCTCTCCCCAGACACTTCATCCTTTGTACCTTTTAACTAACATATCAACACGTTATACAGTGAAGTACCCTTGATATCGAAAAAAATCGATGATATACTTAAAAACACTCGTTCATTGATAGTACTTGACATACGATATATATATATATATATTTACTACACTAACTATCATTCCATCTTTCTTACCATACGGTCTAGTACAGTTTATAGATTACCATCTATCATTCGCAGACATGTTTCTTAACCAATTCAACGCATGGTCGAGTTCATCAGATTTTTATCCATGTTTAGTTTAGTTGAAAGTCGAGTATGATAAATTACATGGTTTCAAAACCAACGTATAAATGTTTTTCTCCCATGTCGCAAAAAGAAAAACCAATTTCCGACCATTCCATGATTTAGAAAATGCGCATTGACAGTAACTACCTCTAGCTACTGATAATTTTAGTAATAACTATGTGGGCAGAAGTACTTTGGCTATGAAAATTCAATGTGAAAATTCCTGTTCCTGATTTGGTCAGATGAAAAATATTTGATTGACGTCAGATAATAATAACTTTCTACATCCTCAAGGTTGCTGAATTTCTTGCTCAAAATATTACTTATTACTTTAAAACCGAACACAAATTCTCTGAGGATATAAGAAATGTAATAATAGTCATTTCCGCTATGTCGAGTAGGAAATTATAATCACTCGAATGACGTCAATAAAGGAATGGTACTTGATCTTTGAGATTTAGCTTATAACAACATTAACATTCCCAATGAATCCGCTCGTAAACGAATAATTTTTAAGTGCTGAATTTTTTTTTCATGTTTTCAGTTCGGTGAGATGAAACTTTACATTTCGTAGTAGATGTCATGAATTGCCTCGACGTTAAGTGATCCATATGTCAACAGAGCCGATAATGTTTAAAACTTAAAAATAGATATGTATCTCAATATTGATAAACTTTAACTGTCTGACGTAACACGTAATGGTGTGGAAACAAGTCTGACGTATCTACTGCATTAGTTGGACAAGATACGACAAATTTTCACTGTGCTTTTGGACGTATTTTTTATCAGTAAAAATAACAAATAATAATGATAATAATAAATTTAAACTTACAGAATAGCAAAGCTCCATTCTTACGACTTTGTATCGTCTTTTCGTCGATGCAAAGGACTGAAATAAGCCAATGCCATGCTTTCCACGATTGGCTACATCTCGGTGGAAATTTTAAGAAAATTTTAAACCTGATTTTGGCTTTTTGAGACTGTTTAATCACAACTCCAGCTTTACGGTATACAATATAATTCGCGAGACAACGTATACAAAGTATATCAAGGATATCGAAAAGTATAAACATAATGTCATGATCATTCAAAAGCTATGATGACTTGCCACAGACTATCATTGACCATGCTTGCACTCAAAATATCTTGGCTTCGGCATTTAGATTCTGATTATACCTCCAAAACTAGGTACAGTCAGTTACGAAAGTAGTCAGCCAGTATTTTCCCATATAGAAAAAAGTATCTCTGAAAATGATTTATTCTGAGGTAAATTAAACCCCCAATTCAAAATCCTAGATCCAACCCTGTTTCTTCCTCAGCATCATACCAAGACAGCAATTCAGAAATAACTGTTTCAATTTTCGTATTTATATAGTAGCGTAAAAGTTGGCAACTTACCGGCATTTTCTTTATCTAATATTCGAGCTCTATAACCTATTATTGTCACGTTTTGTTGATTATCAAATCCATCACAGCAGCCATGGATTTAGGACTAGAGCAACACTGTTATTCCTGATATCATTCGGTGTATATGAAATCGTGCTCAAGTTCTACTTCCATTTGAATGCTTAGTTGATCATCCATAAAGAGTAGCTCCATATTTGTTAAGAATAGAATTAAAGAAGACAGCCACTTGTTTATTACGTGTTATCCAATCGCGGTAGAAGGAAAAAACGCTTAAGTACCGTTAAGTGGCTTTGGATATTGTAAACGTGTCGAAACTTGTGTTGAGCAAAAAAAATCTTTTATTTTGTTAGTTCGGGAAATAAGATGCGTTAACTAAAATGTAGGCCGCATTTGAAACACGTGTCCTGAATGGAAAAAAAAACATTCAACTTATGTGACGTCATCTGATTGGTCCGTTTCAAACTTAATACTTCGCGGGGGGTCCTAGAGTAAGAAGGAGTCAGTAGACTAGTCAAGGTACAGGGGATAGTCTGGTCAGGGGATAGTCTGGTCAGGGTACAGGGGATAGTCTGGTTAGGGGAAAGTCTGGTCAAGGTACAGGGGATAGTCTGGTCAGGGGATAGTCTGGTCAGGGGATAGTCTGGTCAAGGTACAGGGGATAATCTGGTCAAGGTACTGGGGATAGTCTGATCAGGGTACAGGGGATAGTCTGATTAGGGTACAGGGGATATTCTAGTCAGGGGATAGTCTGGTCAAGGTACAGGGGATAGTCTGGTCAGGGTACAGGGGATAGTCTGGTCAGGGTACAGGGGATAGTCTGTTCAGGGTACAGGGGATAGTCTGTTCAGGGGATAGTCTGTTCAGGGGATAGTCTGGTCAGGGTACAGGGGATAGTCTGGTCAGGGTACAGGGGATAGTCTGGTCAGGGTACAGGGGATATTCTGGTCAGGGTACAGGGGATAGTCTGGTCAGCGTACAGGGGATAGTCTGGTCAGGGTACAGGGGATAGTCTGGTCAGGGTACAGGGGATAGTCTGGTCAGGGTACAGGGGATAGTCTGTTCAGGGTACAGGGGATAGTCTGGTCAAGGTACTGGGGATAGTCTGATCAGGGTACAGGGGATATTCTGGAAAGAGGATAGTATGGCCAGTGTACAGGGGATAGTCTGGTCAGGGTACAGGGGATAGTCTGGTCAGGGTACAGGGGATAGTCTGGTCAGGGTACAGGGGATAGTCTGGTCAGGGTACAGGGGATAGTCCCGGTTACAGGGGAAGTTTAGCATAAGAATTCGGTGTAATAAATATATATATACTATTAGTGTTCAACTTAGAATTTTTTTCATTTTTTGGTCGGTAGCAGATACCACCTTGATATCCCTGGCAACACCTATCAAATCTACAATCATTTTCACACACACGAATAATACGTACTGTACTTCAGATCAGATTATATCTTGTACTACTGGGGTCTATTGACTTTGTCATTGTGCTATATTACCCCTATGCTTTCATTCTTAATCGAGTCTTTTTTCACAAACTTCACCTCATCCATCTTCAAGCTTCCTAAAGTACTTGTAAAGCGAAATAAATTACCGACATGTTAAAAGAATCTTATAGAAGCGGCAACAAAGAAAGATTTCGCTTATTGTTAGTATCTCTTATAAATTTTCCAACTTCTTTCTGCCAAAGTCAATGGATTCATTCAGAGATCCTCAATTTCACTTTTCGCCTTTCTGGCAGGCAATGAATTTCTTTGCAGTGTGCTACTGACACTGGGCCAAAAGGTACACGAGAAAAGATTTAGCGCCTTCCGGCTTTGGTTCAAAATTTTATCGCAGAAACGCTAAATTAGCATACACGATTCTCTGTAAACACTTTTAGTATGCCTGCGTTGTTTTAAAAACATCTTGCGCCCCGAGGCTGACAGTTTTAAAACGCTATTTTCTTTTACGTGAGCTATACGTCACAGGTTCATGCAGAAATTCTATTCCTATCGACCGAATTTACCAGTGAATGTAATTTTTGATCTTCGTTTGAGATATGGTTTATTTTAGTCAAAAGTTGAATTAAAAAAGAGCTTTATCTCGAAAGAAAGTAATTTATTAATTAAAACTAATATACTATATGGGCTGTCACAGTCAAGTTTAGAACTTTTTAACTTCGATTTTTGCTTTTTTTTCACGTTCGATTTTGTAGCTAGTCGACCATGCGTCGATTCGTGTTCAGTTTGCATTCAACGAGTTGTCCATTTGCAACACATTTGGTCTTTTTCTGCCATTTGACCCATAATGTTTTTCAAATTATACAGTTAAAAATACTTATATGCCGTAATCAATCTCAATTCTGATCTTTCAAAATGAGACGAAAAGCTTCCTCTCCTTGAAGCTCTTTGCAAGAAAATTATAGAATCTAGAAAATACTAACTCGTAACATTTGCTGATTTTTTGTCGCTTGAAAGGATTGAATTTCCTGTGAAAAATGTACGACTTGTTTTGAAAATTAATGATAATTATTATGAGTCTATAGCGAATGCAGATGGCAGTTCCTAAGAAAAGGGATTTTGTAGAGAAAAGATTTATCAAATAATACGTTGTGGAGAGGGAAAGAGGGAGAGAAATATATCTAACCGCTAGCTTTTAATATACATTAACTCCTACTTTATCGTAGTCGAAACCACAAGTGGTAAACGTGAGATTTTCTAGCAAAATTCAAGGGAAATAAATTCTACAAAGAGAAAGTCTAAAATAAAAGAAATATATATCTCTATAAGGATGTTCTAGATTTACCTTGAAAGGATTGTTTTTGAGCTTGGATGTCTATCCAGCGGAAATTTTAGTGTGAGGAGGGACGCTGTTATCGTGCTCATTCCCTAGCGAAGCTTGCATCGCGTCAAAACTGAACCTCTTTTTTTGCATATAGAGAGGCTTGCTCAAGTTGACTTATAACTGCCGTATGACGTCACGCAATCTTGAAACTGTCCATTTGAGTCAAATAGAATTGAATGAATTTAACATCAAAACTGGCTCGACTACAGAAATTTATGCCACAATTTCTAGTTCGTAAACACTCCCGAAAATAACCCTCTTCAAGTTGAGTTCGTCAGAGGAACTCGCTAATCGTGTGGGTGAAAAAACGTCTGATAGCTCAACTACGGTGATATTTTTTGAAATTATTTCTCCTTCAGACGGTGTTAGGCGCGCTAATTGCTGTTGAAGGTGATTATAAACGCCTGGAATAAAGTAATTTTGAATCTTCAATTATCAATTAATTAAATACGACCAAAAACGTAGATGAAAAAAGGTACCACTAAAAAAAAGACAAGAGGAATACGTCGGTGATATCTCAGAAATATTGGGATAAGATTCTTTGTTTTCTTTCTTTTAATGCCTTGTTTTCAATGAAATGTGTAATTCAAAACAAAACTTGCAGCGAACGCAAAGAAGCGCTGTATATGAAGTGAAAAACGAGGCATAGAAAACGAGATATTGACGTGTGAACCGTAATCTTGTAAACAAAAAATACGATCATCGTCGAACAAAAATCAATAAACTTGCGATCATTCATAATAATTCGGATAGGATTGTTATACGTTTGAATATTGATGACGTTGTGTAATCTTTTATTAGATGTTCTGTTCATAATTCAAAATAAGATTAAAATTGGAAATGTTGTCGAAAAAATGACATAGTAGCCAGCCAATGCTAGCAGATTTTCGAGAAGTTTGAAGCGATATTTTTGACAAGGATGTCTACTATGCTAAGTTCAGTCTAATTGTGTGTTTAATGAGTTGGCTGTGCTGCAAAGGAAGTGCTTTAAATATGAGTGGAAATTGGAGGAAAAGAAAAAAGGAAGAAAAAACGAAACGAAACGAAACGAGAAACTGAAAAAAAGGAAATTAAGGGAAATGAAAATGAATGAATCAAGGAACGAAGAAGGAAATATAAGGAAATATAAAGAAACCTAAAAAGCTGTTGAAAGCTCGTGGAATTCCAAGGTTGTGAAACATTTTCAATCGACCCTTGAGCTTTATTTTTCGTTGGCTCTTCTATTTTAGCCTTCATAATCATATCCAACTTGACGTAAAAATTCTTGCTCAAAATTAACGTCATTGTATGAGAATTTTACATATAAATGAATGCTAACCGCGAATCCATCTGTTCATGGAGACACATTCATATGTTAAATTACATCATCTCAAACCTAGCTGGGCCAATATAGTTTGAATTTGAATTTGTCTTTGTCGTTTTAAAACAACTTTGTATCAAACTGTTCATGGAGACACATTCATATGTTAAATTACTTCTTCTCAAACCTAAAGTTGAGCTAAAATAGTACGTCTATATATATCGTCTGTGTCTATTTTTAAAGCAATCAATTTAATTTAGCAGAAATGTTCTTAAAAAACTTTCTTTGCTATTTTAAAATCTTGGGTAAGCTAGTAAGAATTCTGTTCTGTTCTGTTCTGTTCTGTTCTCTTTTCTTTTCTTCTGTTCTATTCTCTTCTGTTCTATTTTCTTCTGTTCTCTTCTGTTCTCTTCTCTTCTGTTCTCTTCTCTTCTGTTTTCTTCTGTTCTCAGTCTTCTGTTCTCTTCTGTTCTCTTCTGTTCTCTTCTGTTCTGTTCTCTTCTCTTCTCTTCTCTTCTCTTCTGTTCTCTTCTCTTCTCTTCTCTTCTCTTCTCTTCTGTTCTCTTCTCTTCTCTTCTCTTCTCTTCTCTTCTCTTCTCTTCTCTTCTCTTCTCTTCTCTTCTCTTCTGTTCTCTTCTCTTCTGTTCTGTTCTGTTCTGTTCTCTTCTGTTCTGTTCTCTTCTCTTCTCTTCTGTTCTGTTCTGTTCTGTTCTCTTCCCTTCTCTTCTCTTCTCTTCTCTTCTCTTCTCTTCTCTTTTCTTTTCTTTTCTTCTCTTCTCTTTTCTTCTCTTCTCTTTCTGTCTTCGTTAAGTCCGAATAATTTCAACATCGTCAGATATTCTCAGATATATTCACTGTAATTTCGAAGATATGTATTGTTTAAAAATTTTATCACTCTGACAAAAATTCTTTAAATACCATCTCAGATATTTAAAAAATATAAATTTGTGTGTAGTTAATTGTTTTTGAATTAGTTTATTTTTCTATAATATTTGTTTTCGTTACGCCATTGGCAGTTGTTTTCACTCGCCAATTGTTATTTGTTTTTTGTCGCTAATTCCGAGCTGTTATTTGTGTGGTTTGTCTTCACTCCCTCGTCATATTTTTCGTGATTTTTCGGGCTTTTTTAACGAATAAGCAGCAAATAAACCCCTTCTGGCGGCTGGGATATCGGCTGATAATGTCCAAGGATGAGAAATCGTCTAAAAAAAGAACAATTGGCCGAGAAACGAACCTTCGAGGGCAAATATTATATTTTGAGGACCATTTCTCACCCAAGGACATTATCAGCCAATATTCCAGTGAGAAAGAAGGAGTTTATTTATTTTATAACCCAACGACTTCACTGGAATGGATTCAGCAAACTGCATTGACTCATCATCTCCAGAATTTTCAAAAATATTCTATTGTTTGACATTAGTTGTCGAATTGTTTGTTGGTTTTTAGAAGTTTCTGAAAACAATTTCGAAAACAAACCAAAAACTTCATTCACGAAACATGGATGCTTACCATTGAAGACATTTACAGCATATTTCGTTGAATTTTTTCGTATTTTCTGGCGTAGTTTTCCCAACCAGTCTTTGTATTTTTCTCTCATTTGTTTGTAAAAACAGAGTTTCTTTGTTTTCCGTGTTTTTTTTTTTAATTTATTTTTTACGTTTTCCCTTCTACTGGACGAATATAACTTCGGACCGGCGGGGGATATCGCCTGATACCCGTCCAGCCCGCGAAAATTCATCGTTGGGTTATAATCCGTTGTAGTTTCAGTGATTTCAAAAAGAATACCCCTTCAGTTGTTTGAAAATTAAAGATTTTAATGACAATTTTTCACGTTTGTAAAAACATAAGCAGGTCATGAATTTTTGATTTTATCATATTAAATAGATATATATTTGTTTGATATTAAGTCTTACATTATACTGTCTACTATCCTATAAAGTTTGAATTTCTAATTTAAACTCCTGTCAACGTCTGCGATCCTGGGTCAGCGGTGCTTCGTAAAAGACATGACGTCACTCAGGCTTAGTGATTTGACATCACAACAGTCCCTTTCATAGTTCCCTGCGCCATCTTGAAAGGTAGCCGTGCCTTTGCATCGAAGCGAGACGAACGGTGAGCTTGCAATGATAGAGACATGTAAAAAGGTCTCTATCATTGCAAGGTCAGCTCATGTCTCGCTTCGATGCAAAGGCACGGCTACCGTTCAAGATGGCACAGGGATCTATGAAAGCAAGGTTTTCATTGAATAGCAAGGTTCTAATCACCACTAACCATCCAAGCACTGTTCATTCTCCAAAATGCCGTTACTAGTTAAAAAATTCACACGTAGGAACCTAACTTGTCGAAACGCACTCGTAAAATGTACAAGAAAAGTACGAAGCATGTTGCTTCGGTAACCAGTGTCCATTACTTGAAACATGACGTCATCGCCGCTGCCATCTTGGTTGATTTTGATTCTCCTTGTTATTTCTGTTGTTTCAACCAACACGGCTGCAACGCCTATAGCTAAGAAAAGCTTTTGCACCAATGATAAGATTGTTTTGCTCTAGCATAGTACTTGTTCGCTATCGTTCTAAATTGGTACTGAGCTCAGCGAAAACAACTCTATTTTGGTCATTTGCAGGTGTATTTGTCTTGAATGCTCTCACACTGCTTACATTTGACTTTACAACACCAGATAAACTTGCAAGCGCATTGTCGTGTCTCTCGTACGGTCCGCGTGTTGTACCCACCACCACAACACAAATGTTCACATCGGTCCCGACCAGTGGAATCCTTCTTACAATCTCGACCCGAAGTTCCCACGATTCCGAGCCGAGCATTCCGCTCGCAGTAGTTCGGAGAAGATTCTAAATATATCAAAGCAGTGTTCGGGACATGGACTTTCCACTTCTTGCGGTCTTGTCTGCGAAGTTTTCTTTTCCTTCGGACATATACTGCAGGGATAGCATCGAGGTACTTGTCCTTTAGGTAAGATCCAACCTCGTCGAAGTTTGGAACCGAGTCCCAGCAGGTTTTGACCGCGCATGAGCTGGAAACACCATGGCAACGACACTGTGGTTTCATGAGGGCTACAACAGCCTGGGAACAAATTAGAATGACAGTTAGTTGATCGCAAAGAATAGACCCCTTGCACGAGAAGTCAAAGCAACTCAATTTGGAGGACAAAACAAAAGAATTTCAATATATCGAGAGTTGGAACTTATTGTTTTGTCCTCCAAATTGAGCTTGCTTCAGGGTTTGATCTGTGAGTTAGCTGTGCTGACTTAGATCAGCCAAGAGGTTGTTTCAGGGTTCGATCTGTGGGTTAGCCGTGCCCTGACTTAGATCAGTCCAGAGGTTGTTTCAAGGTTCAATCTGTGAGTTAGCAATGCCCTGACTTAGATCAGCCCAGAGTTTGTATCAGGGTTTGATCTGTGAGTTAGCCGTGTCCTGACTTAGATCAGCCCAGAGGTTGTTTCAGGGTTCAATATGTGAGTTAGCCATGCCCTGACTTAGATCAGCCCAGAGGTTGCTTCAGGGTTCGATCTGTGGGTTAGCCATGCCCTGACTTAGATCAGCCCAGAGGTTGTTTCAGGGTATTGATAAAATATGAAAGATACATGTACATTTGATGCGTGAAAAGTCCTACGCATCAGGCAGTACGTAATGCTGTAATTTGCGCAAAAGAACAAGGAAAAATGAGAAAACGGTAGCACCATTGTGATGCATGTAGAATAGTCCCTTTCACAGTTATCCCTGCGCCATCTTGATTAAGGTAGCTGTGCCTTTGCATCAAAGCGAGATGATAAAGACATGTGAATAATTGTCCAAGGTGTTAAAAAAAGGTCTCTATCATTGCAAGCTCACCGTTGGTCTCGCTTTGAACATGCAAAAGCACGGCTACCTTCCGAGATGGCGCAGGGAACTGTGAAGGGGACTGTAATGGAATGGAACTAAATCTGGGGACGAGATCAAAAGTCTTCGCCATTTCGCATCCCCCCAATTAAGCATGCACGGTCTTCCTTTGAGCTTTGGAAAGGCGAAATTCTGTCAACATTTCAATAACTTTATTGAAAACAATAATACCTTATAAAGAGATTTTAATCTTCCGGCTCATAACGTTGAATTAAACAACTTTTCATTTTTTAATTTCCATTTCCGGTCTAGCTTTTGCGATCGTTGTTCACTTCGGTCAGCGTGCGCAGTCAGTTTAAGGAAATTTCATAACGCCCTCTTAAGTTAAATCAAAACCTTGTGCTAATACGAACATACCGCTAATATTTTGTGGTTATGATCGTAACTAGAACTGGAAATTGCTCTTTTACGATGGCGATGTACGTGGGCGCTTAATTCTATCTTTTTGGCTAATGGTTTCAGTATTAGTGATACTAAACGATAACATTGCGCACTATTTTTGCCGGTTTTTCGAAGAAAGGCAGCCGCGCCTTGTGGCGAAGAGTTCTCTTCTCTTAAGTTCGAGATGCTTTTGTTTTCGTCATTTTAAGTGGATTTTATGGATTAAGAATTTTAAAAAATAATTAAAAAAAGACGGTAGGCTGCACAAGTAAGAAAGAAAATGGGTTTGTTTTGCATTATATTTCTCGATGTTGACGTTCGAGTTAATGAAAACAAAAAAAAACACATACTTTTTCCAACCAAATTTGCTCATTGAATCAGGGTATTATCCTAAGTTCACTAAGAACATTCAAGCAAATATTTAAGGATCTACGATCGACTAACGATCAAAAAGCAGGCCATCATTTCGTACGTCTTGGAAACAATTTTTGAGCATATTTTTAAGGTAGTCAAAGCATTTTGCTGATTTTCGTGACCACACTATGTTCTAGACCCAAGATGTTCACAGTTCGCAGTAGTTGTTATCGACCTTATCAGAACATCATCATCTTAAATTACCCCTAATTGAAAACACTGGAAAGAGGTAGCTCTTGCTATTGCCAAGGGCATCAACACAATCTTCCTTTTTGAACAAGTTGTAAACAGAACAAGCCAAGGATTGATATTGTCCAAAAAAAAACTATCAGAACCTAGTTAATATCATTTATCACCGAGATTTTTCTTTGATTTACCCTCAGGGCTAGTACACAGCGATAAGCTGTGAGTGATTCGTGAATCGTTCAAAGTCATCACACAGAGTGATGGTATGTAGCGAGCATCTGCGAGATCGCTCACAATTCAATCAAGTTTTAATTACCCTGGTTCAGATTTTTTGATATGAAGAGCACCGAACGTCACACCCCCCTTGTGAGATCTTCGTGTTTTGTCTGCTCCCTTGTGCATTCTCTGTGAGATTGTTGTTTACACAGTTGGGTCAACGTAAAATTCTTAGCCTAGCCGCTGCTAAAAAGCATGAAAATAACTCCCGAGTATTTCATGTTGCTTTAAAGGCGCCCTTTCCTGCTGTGCTGTATGGACTCCTTGATTCCTTGTAATTGGTCTAGGTGCTGTGTCTGTTATCGAGTGATTCGAATGGATGAATTCGCATTAGGAGTTGTGTATATCATAGGCTTGCTTAATCCTATAACAGATTTGCGATTTGCAAGCACCCAGTGGTGTAAGAATGCTCAGATAATCCGAAAAATCTTGGTGGGACAAATAACACAATAAGTTGACAAAATTACAAAAAAGAGAGCGAAGAAGATCTATATCGTAATGCGAACGAAATAAAAACATATTTGCACGTAGATAATCTTCTCACATAATTTTTCGATTAACTCGTACAGTTTTCCAGTGAGACTTTTCAGGCCTCTTGTCTAACAATTAGATCGATCGATTAACTCGGATATTCCAGACATTTGTAATCGGGCAGCAAAATAAGATACGAGTTAAAACCATCTGTATTTCATTTAGTAACTATAGTTTTGTCTTCCTTCTGCAGCCAGAGATAACTTACTAGCACATACATTAACTATTACTTTTTGTAATCGAGAAACATTTTTAAACACATCTATCTTGATATTCCGTTGATTGCTGATGAACTTGATTAGGAAATTGTTTGCAAATCTGAACCACGCAACAAGACGTTGCAATATATAGTTTTAGTCCAAGTTCAGTGATTTTCTTTAAAATATTTTTAAGAATTTGTCAAGAAGAACTGATAAGAATTCATGAAAAAGTCCTCAAAAGGAATAAAAAGGGCATTAGGAAGCACTAACTTTTTCATCAGTAAACTTTTCTGCAACATTCTGGAAGCTTCGCTATCAGAAGCCTTACATAGTGTCAGAATATGGCTCAGACAAATCCAAAAACTTTAGGTTCGGCGTATAGATTTTTGTTTGGCAGTCATTGCAAATCTTTTCCAACTACCTATTTGTAAAATGTCACTGTTTCTTGTGATTTAGAAGAAGAAAGTTTTGATATTTGTGAGGTCGGAACTTAAAGTAACACTGATGTCGGTCAAAGACACTAGATGTTATATTAAGGAGTGTAGCGAGCAGCGATGGAACTTGCATCTATCGATCCATTGTGGACAATTTATTCACACTTAAGTGTGAAATGTTGAGAATTTTAGTTACGTTCATCTAAAGAATTCCCAAGAAAACTGAGATAAGTTTGTGCCTTTTTTCAAAGTTATCTAGGGCTGGAAGACAAGCTGACCTCCCCAGCAAATGATGATTACCGTTTCTCCTGATTAAGCCAAATCAAGTTATCACTTCTATCAATTAGCTCGTAAAAATCAATCATTACGACCATCCAACCATTAATCTCAACGGTTAATTGATGCTCAAGATGTTGACATAACTTGAGATCTATGCAAACCTTGGACAAAACATTCTTGAAATTAAAAACAGGCAGCAGATTTAGAAACGTTACTGGATAAGACTTAATAAACATCGAGACAAGGAGCTTCCGGTAACGTAACCAATAATTCAGAACTCAGGTTTAAAATTGAAAACATATTTAAAAAATTCCTAGATCTCACGAAATATCGGTATGTTAGTCTAGGTTTGGTAAGACGACCTTCTTCGGAGCCCAAGTTGTTTGTAGTTTAGTTAAAATAGAGTAAAATTGTAGTAAGATTTTACTAAACACGAAGTAATTCTTCGGTTTTGTAGTTTCGAGTTTTATCTTTGCTAGCTTGCAATGAAAGGCAACTAAAATATCAATCTACCATTAGAATTGTAATAATATTATGGGGCTATTTTTAGGGTCTGATTATCAAGTTCTGCTCAAGTGTGACTTTAAAAAGATGAGGGCATCAAAAGGAAACTCGCAGATCGCGAGGAAGCTTGCACAGATTAATGAGTCATTTACGGATTTGCAGGAAAGTCTTGGTCAATCTTAAAGTATTACAGTGTTTTAGTGTTTATCATCTGGATGAGGTTAATTTTTAAATGCCTGGCTTTTTGCTCTGCTCTCACATATGTTTTGTCTATCAGAACATCGAGAATGAAAGGCATCTCTTTAGAGAAAAGTCAAAATAGAACTTCGTAGAGTTTAGGTCAACTTAGTATCAAAAGCAACGCGATATGCTTTCAATGATCTTCAAGGATTTCTTCAATTGCCGGACAAAAATAGAACAACTATGGTTTGAATTTTCTATGGACATTTTATGGAGTCCCAGAACGGAAGTCGCATGTTTTCGCTTGCAATGTTGCAAAGAGGAGAATTGTTTGAAATCGGTTACTGATGAAAAAGGAAGGAGCCATGTGCGATTGATCAAAAGCCAGTTGGCCTTTCTGTCAACTGTGAAGGACTCAAAAAGTGATAAGAACAAGTTGTTGAGAAATTATAGACTCACCTGGCGACCTGCCTGGTTGTTGTGTAGATTCATCAGCGCTCGTCCTCTGCTTAGGGAGCGGGCTCGACGGTCATTTTTATCAGGAGCATCAACGAAGGTCTGCGATAGCCATATGGCATACTTCACGTTATCGCTGCATCCTGCTTCCTCCCAGCCGCGTGGATGAGAGGTCTTTTTATTCTTGGAGTTACAAGTGCACTCTGTGAGGTTTCCGCGACTACAAGACTTGCTGACTGCGTGGACGACCCCAGCAGACGTTATCGCGTGCACGAACGCTGTTTCTTTGCTTCCTAGTGTATTATAATCATAACAAGATATTGAAACGCGAGCCACAGTGAAAAGTAATGAAAACAAGAAGCGGGAGATTTATCCCCTACCTATCTCTAGCAAACGTCCAAATACTGTTGCATCATTAGATGTTGAGCAGTTCCATCGTTCATGATTAAACTGTTGCTTACATTCTTCGATGGCAATCTTGGCACCTTCACTCACACTCGGAATCACGTCAGGCTTCAAGATACACATCTTACGCTGCTGTGATGAAAGTCCTGGCACACGACTACAGCTTGAAACTACAGAAGAACTCCTGGTTCCGACCGAAGCGACCCCCATCCACCTTAAGAACAAAAACATTGATCGCATTACCGAAAATGTATTGGGTACAAATTATAGTACAAATCACGAGAAGTCTAATCGTATTAGTGAAGAATGACTAGAGGTGGTCGAGAAAGTAGTTGAGAGCTGATTTAGTACTACTTACAGCCAGGACGTATCGACTTGCCCCATAAGGAGGAACAACATCGCGAAGATCAAGGACAGCCTCTTCATTACACTTCTAGTTCAAAGCGCCCGAAATTTTTTAAGCATGGAAAAAAAACCGATACTTAATGTAAACAGTCTCTCTACACGTGATAGCGATAGCCCGAGCTTGACGAGTGACTGGCTGCCTTTTATTTCAAGTGGCTGGTGATCGAACTGAAAGGTCTTCACTTGTGACAAATCAACACTCTTTTGACACAAACCGGGTTTGGTTGCTTCTCTGTTATCTGTCGTACCTTCGGTGACGTATTCGATACTGGAAGACCACTTGTATTGATTTCAGTACTGATAAGACAACTTAGTTCAGAATCCTGTGGCTTAGGGCTTCAAATGGCGTTTAGTATTTTGGCATCTTTGAACGTCAGGTATATCGGAGTCAGCGGGGTTTGTCTCTTGTTCGACGTGCTCAAAGTTGTGTTAAGCGAGGATTCTTTAGAGTGCCCACTTACCATAGTATTTGTCCGGTATGCGTGATTGTTTATTAAGCGCTGAAGGAGGGCGGGCCAATTTGGTGATCAGCTCTCGATTGATCAATCAAAAATTATATCGCCTCGTCACAGCATAACCTCAGTTGATCGCCGGGAAAAAAACTCCACAATACGACGAATATTAATCTCATTC
Source organism: Anthopleura xanthogrammica (assembly GCA_964019055.1). Taxonomy (NCBI): domain Eukaryota; kingdom Metazoa; phylum Cnidaria; class Anthozoa; order Actiniaria; family Actiniidae; genus Anthopleura; species Anthopleura xanthogrammica. Next base: position 12,776,489 of record OZ025213.1, on the reverse strand, counting down.
CATTTACTTAAGGAAATAGCCCAGATATTTACGCAATCGAATCCAAACATCAAGAACTTAACGTAGAGGTCGTGGCTCAGGATTCTTGATCTTTTGATGTCACAATCTTCCACTTTAAGGCGATGATACAAATTGTTCCAGCGATTCAGCTATTCTTTTAATCAAAAATTAGAACACGAGCTCAAAGAGCTGCCGGTTTTGGATAATAATCTGAGAAGCAGGAACTGACGAAAGCTGTGTCAACATTTATTCTCCTAAGTGAAAAAAAATGAAGGAGTTTTTGACCGGCGAAGTTTATTAATTTGTCGTTCGGAAGCCTGCGGTTTTTCTGTCCGTAAATTTTTACCGGCGAAGACCACGCGGTGGTTGCGTTGACATGAGGTGTTCAATTCAAGAGCTGCATTAAGTAGATGATGATCAAATTATGATATGCGTTTTGTTGACTTTGATGTTTGTTTTTCGCACCACGGAGCCAAATACCATCTCATGGTCACCGACATACCAAACAATGATATAACTGTATTGGAACTCGATATACGTGCGTATCAAAATGTATTGAAAGTCTTTGAGAGGCTCAAAAAATGGGCCTTTGGTAAAGTAACATGCAAGACCATTTGCCATTAGGCCAATTGGACCAGATTTAGGTGCCTATGACCAGTGAATACTATTTTATTCAAAAGACATTAAAAATCGGGAATGATTCGGCAAGTACCTTCCGCGGGCACGCCTTGACAAGACACCTACCACCCACGACTTCAATCATGAAATAAGGAGATTATTATAAACCATTACGGATAAGCAGTAAGTTCCAGGTTAATTGCTTAACAAAGTCAGTAATCTATGGGAATTTATGATTACGAATTTCGTGATGAACCAGGGATGCGGGACCTTGGGTGAACTCATATTGAGCAGTCATGAATTTATTATTGACTTTCTGAAGTGGCCCATCAATCTGCATGCCTGACCAACTGAGTTTTCTAATCGATCATTTATCCATTTGATTGTTTATCAATACCAGATTTCCTAAGACAACTCAGAGAGTCTCAGTCACTCATTTTCGCACAAATCCATTGATAAGAACAACCAATGTCAGTAATACTAGTCCAGAGTTTAGTCCGTTCCACTAGCAAAATGAATTTAAACACTGAAGGTACTGCATGGTCCCATTATAGACCACATAAACCTCGTATTTTGCCCAATGAATAACGTGTTTAATATTATTTTTAAAGACCAACAAACCAGGGCAAAATCAACAAATAGATATTTAAAGTTTTTTATTGAGGTCGCCACACTGACTACTGAATAACAGATATTATTTGTGAATGTTGTATTTTAATAGACCCGGTGATGATTTATCGATAAAAGCTTTCCTGATTGCAAATACTAGTAACAGTGCACAGTGATGGAATTTGACTGTTTTTTTCGTTCAGTAACAAAGACCAGAGGCCGGGAATGCTCTGATCATCGTCTTAGGTTATCGCAGTTTTCGACCGTGATAGTCGACTCAAATAGATTCCACTGACCCTTCAGCACTCCAGTATGGTGATACAGATCAAGAAATTATATTATTAAAACAACTCTTTGTCACATACAGACAGAAAGAATCTGTTCTCGTCTGTATCTTTTCCTCAAATTCGCTTAACTGGTTGAAAATCCGTTCCGTGCAAAAAATCATGGAGCTCCATCCGGTCACATTGCTATGATGGTACGCACTTTCTTCGTACGAACTGACTATATTTGTAATATTGTATTCTCACAAAATTTTTACTTGTCCATAAAAATAAAATAGTTGTCTTAAAATATAAGAGAAAACTATTATCTTTGCCATAATTATAACTACACTAGGAGTTTAGAAAACAGGTTTTTTTACTGATGTTAGAGAGTACATTATTTAATACATGAAATTTTCGCGACACTTTAATTTCGCGATTTCGAAAAACTTTCGGAATTAAAGTGTCGCGAAGGATAAGTGTCGCGAAAATATAATGACGCAAAAATTAAGTGACCCTCCATCTTCGAGAACGTAAAGAATTTAATGACCATTCAAAAGCATGGATAAAAGACGTTGTTACTGAGAACCAAGTACTAGCGCTTATTGATCCTGTTCAATGCCGGCAACAATGAATGATTGGAACAAGTATTCAATATGCTAAACTCAAAACCAAGGAACTAGTGAGGTTTCTAAAGGGATTTGTGCTTATTTAGAAACAAATTATGAATAATATACTCCATTAATGAAATCGCGAAATTAAAGTGATCAAGAATATGAATTTTTTCTCAAAATCGCGAAACTAAAGTGTCTTGAAATATGCAACCTCCAAATCCGCGAAATGAACGAGTCGTGAAAATTTCATGTAATAAGGTAGCTACGTTTCCGATGTTACAGACACATCAACCCTAACCCTCAGTGGCAAGGACGCTTGTTATATTTAAACAATGCCTTCTTTGAGATAAGAGCAAGGAATTCACGTTGTGTAATCAATAAGTCGGAACTATCACCCTATAAGAATCACAAGATGTTAACGACTTTCCCCTTGTCCAAGAAACGTGCCCTTCTGGTATTATTCTTGGGGATAATCGTCCAGATCTTAACGAGATAAACCATAATCATCGGTCATTTAGGAAGCAATTATCAACGGGAAATGAGAAAGTAGTGTTTTGTCGTAAACAAGAAACTCGTCTCCTGTATCAGCTAGACCGCACAAATAGATCGTTTGGTTTTACACGAAGGTAATAAGAAAGTTTGATTCGTTTTACAGGTGTTGTAAGGGCATCTTTTTATCTGTGGGGAAAGATGTATAGATTTGTTTTTCAAGGATGCCTTGTTTGAGGGGGTGACTCATTACACTTCTGGTTTATCAGTAACGACAAAGATTCTTTCACAGATAAGTTTACGTCTTGTGTTTTCAAAGGGTTATCTGTGCGTGTAAAAACATATTTGCTGCAGAAATTATGATCATATCAAATCACGATACCTCAAAAGTACGTTCGTATGTAGATCCCTTTTATGAAGGTTTGGAATGCCAATGTTCGCTACCTAACTCACTGTACGTTACATGGTCTCGATTCAATTTCGTCATATGAGAAAGGCTTTTTGTTGATTCTGTCTTGTATTTTGAGGATTTCCCCCGAGGTTTTTTGTGCAAAAAGTTTTATTTTTAAACAGCCTAAGCTTACTTTCACAAGGTTAACTGTTAAAAGCTCAGAAGCTAACAAGGCTCAGCGTAGCCCTCGTAGCATGACCGACCGAATTGGAACTTAGAATTAGATTCTTGTGGAGGAAGCAGGGTTCAGATAAGTCAGATATGGACCTTTCTTGTTTGGGTGTAATGTTTTCCCACTTCAGACCACGTGTCATTCTCTTGAGAATAAGATTCTTTGTTTGAGTTGCATCCATATTCATGTGTCTTCTCATGCGCAACCGTTAAGCAAAGAAATGATACTCTAGGGAATGACACGTGGTCTGAAATGGGAAAATTACGGCCAGGCTAAAAAGGCATATTAACACCAGTACAGTGTAGTGGTTAGATCGAGATAGCTCATTAACAGCACATACCATCCATACTTTAATTCTACTATCTTTAGGCATAACATTCAACTTACACTGCATCCATTTAAAAAAAAATTATAATTTATCTTTAAAATTAATTACACCCATTGATTACTTCAAATAGTTTATAGTTTTGGGAAACATAGATCAATTTCGATCTCACTAGATTTTGCCACTTCTTCAATTTCCTCTAGACTTAATAGTTTTTCTCTTTCAATTCCTATCAAAAGTTGTTGTCTTGCACACCCAACGAAGTTGTTTTTCAAGAATGCAGGCAAACCTCCTTTCTTGTCCCTTAGAGTGTAAAGTGGACATCTTAATATGCCGAGAACCTAGAATGAAGAAAATGAAAGTTGCTTATTACTCTCACTAAATATACCTCTTTACCTTGGGTGCAATGTTTTCCTATTTCAGACCATGTGTCATTCTCTTGAGAATAAGAGCCTTTGTTTGAGTTGTATCCATATTCATGTGTCTTCTCATGCACAATCGTTAAACAAAGAAATGATACTCTAGGGAATAACACATGGTCTGAAATGGAAAAACATTACACCCAAGCTGAAAAGGTCTATTGCTTGTTTTCACTTGATGTCATTTCTTGTCAGAATGTTCATCAACTGAATTACGAGTTTTCAAGAGAATTCTTTCTGGCTGACAGCACATGGAGGTCAGCGATTTTGACTGCTATTTGGAGCAACAATAGATAGATAGAAAAAATCTTTCTGAAGCTAAAAAAAACCTCAGCTGTGTATGCAAATTACCCACTTCAGACCACATGACATTCCCTTGAGAAATGTTCTTTTATTAAAATATTTACACATGAAAGAATCAACTCCCAAGAGTGGCATCACATGGTCTGAAATGGGCACAAAAAACCACGAAGCTTAAGAGGTCTATTCTATGCACCAAAGAGTCATTAACAGTCTCTTTTGAACTTGTGTAGTAAGGGGGTAGGGAAGGGGAGGGGAGGTAGGTTGACTTCTATTTTTCATCAAGGAGTTTCCAAAATGGAAAAGTAAAACTATTATTCTATAACACTATTAGATGTTTTGAAAGTATGCTAAACAGATCTGCAATCTTCTATTTACCTCAAAATCAATATTCGACATATCTTCATTTCTGGTTTCAAGTTCCAGAAACTGTTCAGGAGTAATTTTCTTAGCAAAGAAATGCAAGCAAAGACGCTTGGTCATGTCTAATTCAGCGACAAATTCTTCGTATAAATGTGTGATAACGTAATTCTCCTGGGTGATTTGAAGAGGTTCTGTTGTCTTTCCCAACTCTTCTGTCACTTCTCTGTTTACGGCAGTTTCAAGACTTTCGTCACTATCAACAAATCCACCTGGAAAACCAACTGTACCATCGAATCGAAGTTGCATCTTGAAAAAAAAAATAGAACTATTAAACAAGAATTTGAAACCCAAAAAAATCGATACACTTATCTATGTTTAAAAAACAACTTGGTCATACAATTAGTGTCAGACAGACAGACAGATGCACTAGTCAGTTGGTTCCACCACAACCCCCTCTCGTCCTCCCTCCACCCCGGGACATGATTGGGGAATTCCAAACGAAGAGGGATCTAAGATAAGTTTCCTCCTTGAGGGAGGCATGGATATTTGCTGGGACTACATAAATCAATTCGTTATAGTCTACGTTTAACCAAACGTTTTCTTTTTTATTGAATGTCCAAATTCTGGATGCCATTGTAATTGAAGGATGGATAGTTTCTTCTTTTTTCGAAGCAGGTTTTTGACAGCTTTCGAGTTTTCGATGTTCAAATATCATTCCTCCATCGATCATTCTTAATCTTGAACTCTTTCAGTACATTTATCGAAGTAACAATATTTGTCGAAGAAACAATATAAGTATTATGATCATCCGGGTGGATGTAGTCCTCAGTACACAGAATACGATCTATTCGTACTTTCGTTACCGTAATAATTACACCATAAACAAACAAATTATGTATTGAATTTATTACAAAGTCTAAGTAGACTAAGATCAAATACTTTATACTTACCAAAACAGCGTTTTTTATTTGATAGTACCCGAATAACTTCACATGTTCAGGGAAAGACGTATGAAGCATGACATGACAAGCATGACGATATCCCTGTAATGCTAGCGCGTTTGCTTGTGAAATCACTCGACAAGCAGACATCATGAATGTGAGAACCTTCTTGCTGAAATCGGTACAAGGAAAGGGGTAAAATTATTGAGATCTAAGGGAATGAATCGTAGTTGCATAACGTTGAAGAACAATGTTTTTGTTGATGATGCTGTTTTCGCCAGGCGTTCCATGTCATGACCCAGAATTCCTTGCTAGAGTTGATTCCACAGAAAGCCCAATAAATCGAACTCCTTCGAGCAAAAAAGATAATCGGCAAATATTGATTTATTTCATATTTTAAAAAAGTTTTCCAATGTAGCTGCATTTGAAACAAACCCAAGAACAATCTTAAAGAATTCCAAAACATGAATCAATATCATAATGCTATTATTCTAGACCTGACATAGGTCGAAGCTGACTGGGCGTCGAGTGGACTTGGCAAATAACTGAGATATTACTATCCTCTATAGCAGAATAATGTCGCTCGACGATATCACGGGGGTTAGATTTGCTATCATCACCTTTGCAAGTCCAAAAACTTTGTAGCAAAACAACAAAGTTTACTTGATTTAAAGCAGACAGAAGTGGTTACGTGCAGAACGACATGTACATTTTTAATGTCCTGTATTCCGGCTGTTCTTCTTTTTATAAAGTTGTTCAATATTCATACTAAAAATACACCGGGTGAGTGTATATTCGTAGCATTTATTTCCCGTACTTAACCTGATAAAATATCTAGAACGAAACGAGAATATCTCACAAAAGTTGACTTGCCTTACCGGAAGAAGTACTTGCATACTCACTGGGGGAGAGGGGCACAGAGTGCAAAGTGTGCCTCGACAATGACATTAATTCCCAACCTGGTGGCCAAAAAAAAATCCCTTTTCTTGAGGATTGAAATCTTTTTTATGTTAATATTAATCATTGTTTTGACTCCCAGGTTGGGATTTAGTACAAGGGGTCTATAAATTTAATTTCTTACCAAGAGAGTATGAAGTAAGAGAGCACATCTCCCATACATAGGTCCGATCTCCCATGAAAATTATTTGAAAATCTATTTTTAGCTCCGCGCGCAGCCTGAACAGGAATCCCATAATAAGATATTTCCGGCTGCGCGCGGAGCTAAATATAGATTTTCAAATAATTTTCAGACACAGACAGACAGACAGACAGACAGGCAGACAGACAGACAGACAGACAGACAGACAGACAGACAGACAGACAGACAGACAGACAGACAGACAGACAGACAGACAGACAGACAGACAGACAGACAGACAGACAGACAGACAGACAGACAGACAGACAGACAGACAGACAGACAGACAGACAGACAGACAGACAGACAGACAGACAGACAGACAGACAGACAGACAGACAGACAGTGGTAAACCATAAGCTAGGCTGATAGTGTTTTTATTGTTGACAACTATAATCTACTTCATTGGTTACTCTATTAAATACTTGACGTAATTTCCACCCAATGCAGAAATTACCCTACAAATTGTTACTGTATAACTACAACTAAATATTGATATATTGCAATTGAACCTTAAAGCGTCTACAATACCTAAACTGTCATCCGTGGTTGGATGGCGAGGTTACAATGTATAGACCCCTTTCACGTGACGCCAAAGCAGTGCAATTTGGAGAACAAAACAAAAGAATTTCAATCTCCTGAGAATTGGAACCTATTGTTTTGTCCTTCAAACGAGCTGTATTCCGACATGCTGCAAGGGGCCTATTAGTAAGAATTCTGTTACAAGGAGATATCACAATACACCCTTTAGATAATAGCTAGGAATTGCTGTATGTAGTTTTCGTATGATTGTGAAACACTCACCGCACGGTACCGTGCCGTGTCGTGATCGTGAACGTGCCGTTTCCGAGTATTTTCATTGGATGATTGATCTCGCGTGTGAACTGTTCTGTTCCGTCTCACAATAACACGAAAATTACACTTATCTATTTTTTTACGAATCGACTGCTTTACCTTAGGTCTACAGAAATGCATTCCTTGTGCCCTACAGGATGGGTGTCAGCGCTAGATCCTAAACTATATTACAATTTCTTGAATGGTGAAGATATTAGGCTTCATTAACCACACTATCTAGTATATCAGAGAACAGACCCATCACTGGACATTATTGTTCAACAGTTCTTAATAACCGTCCATCAATGTGGATCACTGTCCGTCACTGTCAATCATTATTCATCGTTATCTATCGTCGAATATTCTTTCGGTTATTGGTTTATTCATTTACTGTCTATAACTGTTCAGCGCCGGTTTGCATCGCAGCTGTTCGATCGGCAGATATGCCAATCATCGTTTTTATAACATTCACTTGAATGACTGCACTTTTCTGTGGCGAATCATGATCAGTGTCCACTCATACGTGTCGTTATGCACATCATAGTCATGACTATATATCACTATGCATCAATGTGCGCTGTCGTCCATTACTATTCGGTTATCCTGCTTGTTGTTCTCTTGCTTTGAGCCTTGCGGTGTCGATGAGTTATCAAAGACGGATGACTTTTAATGGTTTCGGGCTCTTAGGTTACGCGAAGCCACTCCTCATGAAACAAGTCTTTCAAAGAAGTATTTAGAAGTTCATGTGACAAAGATTTGCCCCTCTTTCAACTGTAGTTCTGCGCTATTTTCTCTATCTTCAACGTAGACTTATTTTAGTTTCACTGAACGAGGATCTTGTATAAATTAACTCCGACAGAGGGAATCACATCAAGGTCATTTCGGTCTCTCTCGTGTTCGACCCAGCAATATCATTCCTGGTATTCATGGTTGTCATTGGTGCTTTCGAGTAGGAGCCCAACGTCGAACCAAACCCATTTCTGTTTCTCCATCTGCAGCACAGTATCTTCTTGAATGCCTTGGCGTACTGCTCGTTCATCGCGCCGTAGAGGATCGGATTCAGGGCGTTTGGGACCCACATCATGAGATACAGATAATGATAAGTTATGTAGATGTAATACCATCCATTTGTACTTGGTAGGAGAGTGTTGAGCAAGTACAGCGTCTGAACTGGCACATAGAACAGTACAAACACCACCACCACGCTCAGTAACATCTGCATGAACTTCCTCTCGCGCTCGTTCTTCTGTTTCAAGTAGACCTCGTCGCTTGTTAGAGTTCTTGGTTGGGAGTAGCCCTCGAAGGAAGATTTCTTCTTGAAAGCCTTGGAAACGGAAATGCCCTTTAGCCTAAATATGATGATGACATACACCACGGAGATGATAAGGATGGGGATCGTGTTGTTGATAAGGTACAAAGCTACGTCGTAGATCTTTTTGTGTTGTTTCTGGTCTTCTTTTGTGTCTCCAGGGAATATTTCTTCACAGTATAGGTAGACTTGGTCTTTATCAATAAAGGTTACAATTCTTCTTGCACCAAATGATGGCAGCACGCAGGCAAAAGCCAGCAACCACGTCAAGGTCACCACTAAGATTGTCTCCTTTTTCTGGGGACGTCGCACAAAGGGAAATACCAGGGACATGAAGCGATCGATAGCGATGGCGACTAATGTATTAGTAGTGATAAGGCTGAACATGGTAAGACTCGGATTAACAAGCTTGCACATTGCTTCTCCCATTGTCCACGTGGTTGTATAGTCGAACAGCATGAGTGGAGGAAGGCAGAGCATCGTCCCGATGTCCGACACTGCAAGGTTGGTGATCAAAAAGTAGGTGAAAGTTCTCATTCGTTTTTGACGTATGGGAACGACGCACACGGCAATGTTGCCTACCACTGCGAACAGAAATAGTAGACCGTACACCACATAACGAAATATCTTGGAATTGTTTGGCTCAAGGAAGTATGGTGAAGGAGTTGTAGTTACATTGTTGAAGCCGCTGGTCGGTACTACAGTACTGAATGTAGAATTCATTTCTACAACAAAAGCTTCTCCGTGACCAAGACTCGGGCTTTAAGACATCGAACTGTGGATTCTATACAACTCGTTTGGCGCGAGTCCACAACTCACTGGTAGCTTCGCTAGTCTTTAACTACTTTCACAATCTAAAATACAAACAGAAATCAAATATTACAAAATTAGCCATTTTGCTTATAGCTAAATACGTTCTTTAAAACCTAAAGTGGATAATTTATGCTGATTCCAAAGCCATCAAAGATAGTTTTGAGGTACATCTTGCTCTTCATGAATACTCGAAGTTAATCTAAGTTAAGCCCTCAATGTCCTCTGTTTGATTTGATGATGGCTTTTTGTCATCGCTTAATGAGATGAGAAGTAAGAAGTAAACCCTATTAACAGATATTATGTCACAAAGTTCAAGGATATAAGGATCCATTATCATTGATTTTCTTCCTTATTACCCAATGTCAGCGGCTCTATCCAGTACGTTCTTCTTCTCAGCCGTAATTGATAACATGACAAGGTGCCCTCAACCTTGTACATCAATCGTAATCAAGAGCCACTAATCCCAAATACCGCGAAAATAATAGTTTAAGGTAAAAGCGATGACCTTTGAGTTTTATAAGGATTTGTCAATGGAAAAATGACATTCATTCGTAGTTCGCTTTCCAAAAAAATTACTTCAGTCCAAACTGAACGCCAGGTAAACTTTGTGTTAGAACTGAATTTTTTAATTTTTAAATAACTTTCTCTTTTATCGATGAATACTACTGATAATAGAATGGTTCTGGTTTGATTCAATAAACTAAGAAGTGTTTTTCATAAAGAAAAGCATTTAAGATTTGTGTTGAATGTTTGGAAACGAAAACAAAATGGCGGACCCTTTTAAGAGACGCAAAGGATCATGGGTCAAATCCGGAGGTAACCGGGATTTTCGGCTCGAAGACGTTGATCTATAAATATCTATGATCAATATTTGTTGAAAAATACATATATATATATATATCTTTTGAGTCGTCACTGATTCAAAAATAGCATTGATTTAAGAGAGTTTTTCATCATTTAACTCGCTTCAGTGATAGCGAGTCATTTTGAATTCATCCTTTTGGGATGAAATTATAAACTTTCTAAAGGCACACGATATAAACTATGTTTAATTAAAGACGGTTCTGCGTGATAAAGAATAACTATTTCCTCATATTCACCTTTGATTCTTAATAGATTAAAGCAAGAAAATATAACGAACGATTCACAACTACGTACCACCCGGCTAAGTAACAACCTTCGGTGTTTTGCCCAATTCGCTAGCTCCAAACTGTGGATTACTTCTTCTATAGCTTCGTCTAAATGCTTTTAAAGGCGGCTTCTAACTCCCTAAATATCCTGTGATATATTTTTATCATAATATGCTGGAACATCAACTACCATATCGCTAATTAATGACTTCATTTACAGTCCATTTGTGTTGTAGATTGTATGTCTAGCCCTAATGAATCTAAAGCTAACTGGGTCAACAGTTTAAAAAATACTCTCTAGAGTTTTTTGCTTATCGTAAACTCAATTAAAAATACCAAATTAAAGCTGAACTTAGCTTTTTTTTACATCATAGTCATATGAGAAGCATGTGTTGTGCACGATGTAATCATTTAAAGTTTATGATGTATTTGTCAACATATTACTATATTAGGAACGTTTTTTTTAATAGTTATTCTGTTCCTAAAAATATTAAAATTAAATTCTCTTTAAAGCTGAAGATTAAGGATTTCTGTTTCTACTGCTAGAGAAAATTATTTGTGGCAAAAGAAAACATGAAGTTAATTCTTTCTTTTTTTAAGGACAATCTACGAAGAACCGTGTCAATAGCAACCTAAGTTCGTAATTTTATTTCTTTACTTATAATGATATTTAAAATACTTCTCGTTATGTCGGCGAATTTCCAATTTAATTTGAAATTCCAACTTATATTTTAATCTGAAGTCCTCTTATAATAAAAGAATTAAAAGACGAATTCTTATCTTATTATTTGAAAATTTAATCTGAACGACGAAAATTGATCAAATGTACAAAATGCAAGTTGGGCAATGCCTATTAAGTTAAAATTTTGAGCTCGTAAAATGAATTAAAATATTTAAAAGAAAAGATTTTCTAAAATCTTATTGAATGGTTATGGATTTGTATGTAAAAGAAAATGTTTTGAGATTCTAAAACTTTTTTTTTTAATATTCTAATAGATATATAATTTGCCATATCGGCAAGAAGAGTGCGAATGCAACATACAGCACTTGGAAGTGGTCGTAAAAAAAAATCAAAATAGTTCGCTAAAAAAACTAGTGATAAAATTGCAAAAATGGGTAAAATGGAATAGGATAAAGGAAATAAGAATACTAAATTTTAAATAAGTGCAAACAAACTGAATTGGAAACGATATAATATGTTTTTCCTTACGTTCTGAACACACCTTTATGATCACTTTCCATCCATTCTTGAGCAACTGAAGAATCCCTTTTTACGCCTTAAGTTTACGGTTAAACTCCATCCTTTATTGATTTTTCCTGAGAAATTGTAACACTTTAACAGATTTGTCAAATATTGGTATCTTCAGCCACAAAGTAACTAGATGTAGATGTATTTGATTATCAAGAAGGGAATCTCTTAAAGACTTGCGGCCAAGGATCTGATGGAGATCTTGTTGATCTTAATAGCCGTTCGAAGGAGATGTTAATAACCTAGCTAATTGAAGGACAAACCTGGCTCCGAATACGACCAAAGAGATGAATATTTTAGAGCATAATTACAAGATTTATTTAATAAAACACTTTGAATTTAAGGAATCGTAGCTTTATTTCAGGCGATCACGACCAGCAATCGAACGTACGTCGATCTAAAACAAACAGAGCGACAATTCTCACCAACTTGTAAGTAATATTATAGCTTTTATATATACAAAGAAAGTAAATGCTCTTTATTAATCGGCTAGATCTAAAGTCTAAATAAAATCCTTAAAAAAACGAGGACATTTTACGTCACGAATAAAAATTGACGATCAAAACAGATTTTGGAAAAATCGTCAAAATTGAAAAATGATTCAACGACAATCGAATTCCACAATAAAATAACCTGAATTTAAATTAATTCTTATCCAAAAAAAAATTATATCTTCGAATTACAATGACTGGCATAGCCTGGGGGCTTTTGCTATTTACCTGTAATCCTCTTTAATCACGATTACGACAACTTTGGGTATTATGATAATTAATATTAATATGCTAACGATTCCTTTTTTCAAAAACACTAAAATATTACGGTTTAAATATTCTTGGATTTGAGTTTTAAGAAGATAAGAAAATTCCAAAAGCTTAGAATAGTATAGGATTATCATTATAGATATAAAAGCTACAATCTTTTTGAGATTTTTTTTTTTGAGAATCCGCCAAGATTTTTAGAATGTAGAGCTCCGACCTTTTCAGTGTTGCATTGAACAATGCTGTGATTCATTCAATAGAAAAAAAATTTCATTTAGAATATGTGTGTTCTTGTAGGATTCTAAGCATTGCATAGCTGCTAAATCGGATCTAGACAATCCAGCCTTTGCAGATATTGTTTCCGATAATCTTTAATTCTTGGATCTATATATCTATTGGTATTGAACATGAACGAATCTAGATTCATTTGGAGATAAATGTCAGGCGAAATATATTAATGTCGATCAAATTAATGATGCTTTGCCGTAGAACCTGCATATCACTTATTATTTCTCATTTCCCTTCCATTTTACCTTTCACTTTTCTTCTTATTTCCGTTCTTTTTTTACTGACAGCTGTGGTTTGATTCTCTCTCTCTCTCTCTCTCTCTCTCTCTCTCTCTCTCTCTCTCTCTCTCTCTCTCTCTCTCTCTCTTTTCTAGATCTCTCTTACTCCCTTTCATCTAGTAGTGCTTCCACTTTTCCCTTCTTCAATTCCTTCCCTCCCATACAAGCACTTTATTCCTTTCATTCTATCTTCTTGTTTTTATCCATTCATTTTTTCCCATCCCCTTATTTCCTTTATCCCATCTCTCATCAGAGATACAATTCGCAATGACAACTTCTACTGCAGTCCTGCTCCCATCGGAAGTAATCAATGCTTTCAGCAAGACAAACATAGTAATTAACTCATGGATTTGAGCTCTAGGGCAGTTCTTGAAAGAAAAAAAAATTCGCGGCTTCTTTGTAGACCACTAGTGTGTTGTTTTGAAAAAATAATCATCAGTAAACTAAAACACAAAAAAAGGGCCCATAACGACAAGGATTTCAAGGGTGATTTGAACCCAAACAGCTGCTTTGCACCACTTGAACAAGTTAAAGGGTTAGTTTTCCTTCCTTGTCGAAATCTTCTCGTGACTAAATTTTGTTTTTTAGTCTAGATGTAGTCACGGCAAAAATGAAGCTCCAAAAATCACCTAATATCCATCACAAAATAAACAATAAGACTGTCACAACTTGAAAATTTTTCAATTTTTGTCCCCGTAACTACTTCACTTCTATGCTAGCAAAACTGAGGTAAATCCTGCATAGATGAATGCTGTAGTATACTGAATTTAATATAGGATATCAATTGCAACCTCAACCGCCCAAATTTGATATATGAGAAATATCATTTTGTAACTGAGTAACTTAGTTCATCAAGAGGTATATGTTGATCAAGTTGACGAGGTAGCATGCTCCAAAACAGTCATGGATAAATTTCATCATATAATGGAACAACTTCTCATTTTGTGGCATTGCACGAAAAGATTCAAGCCAAAATATACAAATATAATCTTAAGCTTTATAAAAGTTCTTTATGAATATAAGTGATTTAAATTAGCGAAATTGAAAAATTATTGAGCGGTCTTACCGTCTGGGCCTAGTTCTTGAGAAGATGTACTCAGTCGTAGACTGTTCATAGACTGACTACACAAACTTAGAAAGCATCGAGAAATGATTATGCATTACGAGGAAAATCAACTATAAAACCAAGCATTCGTACGTCATAGCTATTGTTGACTAAAAAAAGGCAAGCAAAGCTTAGAAATTTTCAAATTAACTCCTATATTGTCACTGATGAGCTGCATGCAATGAAAAATCATTCCGAGTTCAAAAATGGATGGGATTTTCTCCCACGTTTTTCTAGAAATAAAATCAAGATTTGAGTATTTTTTTCTACACAGATATTGTAGTAATTAATGGGTTTTATCGCTCAGAATTCTGTCATTAACTGAAAAACATGAAGTTTTGACTTGCAATTAATTAGTGAAAAAAAGAACACATACACAAGAATCGTTTTTGTGGCTGACGGGTCTGAAACACTTTCCAAAACAGTGGAAAATAAATTTAACTGTAGATATTGTAGATATTGGCAGCTTTGGAGAGGAAATTCGAAAACTGTGGAGAACAATACACTTTTAATAAAACCAAGAATAACTGGGAAATTTTCAGTTGAAATGTTTTGAAATGTTTTTTTCTCGAACGTATATCAGCGTTGATGCTATTTTTAAACGACAAACGGGGAAAAAATGCTATAGAAAAGAGGAATAATTGAAATATATAATCTTTGTGTAGCAGTAAAAAACTTTCTACGCATAATTTTTTGGTTTAAATGGAAAAGAATAGAACAATTACACGCTTCCTTTACGGTCCTTCTTGTTGCAAACTAGTTCACTGCCATTGCTGGGAAATGATAAATAAATTTCACACGCTTTTGGACAAAATGTAGCGATAAAAAACGCAGTCAGAGGAAATGACAAGTGTTATATGTCAAATAATGAATCTTAAAATATATATCCATGAGAACTTTGCCATTTGGGGTTGAGAAATTTAGTGAAATTTTCGGGAATTTCTCCTTCCGGCAACTCCAAGTTTATTCTTGCTCAAAACACGTCTTCTAACTTCTTCTAGCTTCCTCTGTAACGCCAATAAACACAGATAAATCAAAGTTTTAATTGAAAACACAAGTTTTTCCGTTTCATTGAACTTTCATTGATTGGGGAGGTACGAAACAATCAATTTAAGATTCTGGAAAACGGACCAACAGAAAACAAATTTGACATGATTTCCAAGCAATTTGACTGTATTCTTCATCAAATCAAACTCTATCCTCTCAATAAACATCTATTATAATTACGACAGAAAATGAGAATTTTACGATAATAATATTCGTGGAAATGAAGTTATTAAACTATTTCTTTTCTAATTAAAAGAAATAATTCCAAATTTGAGGCAAATTTGGCCATTTTTACGTACAATTATAACTAAAAATAATATTTCACCGACTACTATTTAAGGGAAAATGTAAAGCCTTTTTCACCGGCTTTACAAAAAGCAAATTCTTAATTTTACCTCGTTTCCTGTCGTATTTGAGAAAGTGTTTCGACAATACAGCTTGCTCTAAATTGTCGGCTGTTTAGAGTTTTGAATTGTTGATAAATAAAGATAAATGAGAAGTTTATTTCGTAGTACATTTGTTTTGCTTTGACAAGACAAAAACACAGCGCCAAACCGGTATCTTTTGATCCTTAAATTAAGAGAATCGAGCACACAATTCAAGCCATGAGTGAAAAAAAAGCATTTTCTTCCTTTAGATAGTGGGTGTATTTACGAAGATGTGACTACAATTGATAAGGAAAGTAAAAGAAATCTGAGTTCAATAAAGAATTAGCTAGCAAACCATGTAGTCTTAAGTAGTTGCAGGTTTTCAACCATTGCGTGAGTTTGCCTTGAAAAAGTGGGAGAAACTTGCAGATAGTTTGGATAGGAGATGTTATCGTTCTAACGAACCATTTCTGTAATTTTAGACGGAGAAAATATCTCCTTTTTACAGGGTTTCTTCGTAGCTCTTACGATTTAATTTACTTCTTAAATCATTATTAAAAAAAAAAAAACCTTATCTTCTAAATAATTTAGCCACTCTTCACATTCTGATCAATCAATGAATTCACACTCCTGGGTTAAACAATAGAATTAGAAATGAACACCCGCCATTCAACCGTTTTAGCTAGGAAATGATGAAAGCGTCTTCTTTTATACCATGACAATCACGAAAATAATTAAAAATCCACATATCCTTTAAAAAAAATGAATGTTGCATTTATCCTACTTTAAAAAGAGAAAAAACATCACGGAGACCAAGAGTGATAGAATGATTATGTTCATATAATATATGAGTTATTGGAGCGAAAAAATTATATAGTTTAAGGACTTTTCTGAGTCTTTTCTTCGCGTAGTACGACTTTGCCATAATGTTTGGTCAGGAATCTTATCCCTCAGTAGCCCAATTTTGAATTCGTTTAAATAATAGTCATAATTTATCGAATCTTATGAAAGTTTTACTCACGCCAAAAATTCAGCCTTTACTTTGTCCATCCATCCGAATCTTTGACCACCGTTATGCAAACTTTTGAGCTTCCTAATTAAGAAATGCTCCCGGCCCAAGCTGTTATTTAAAACTGGCGTGCACAATGTGGCCTTGGTGGTGACTTCAATGTTAGCTTATGGTACTTTCATTAAATCGTTTGACTGCCGAGCCGATATGGTGATAGTGTAAATACAAATTTATGCCCATTGATGATATATTCAATAAGGTTACTGTCATTGGATGTTTGTAAGAGAGACAGGCCGAGGGGTGCGATCTGTTGAACAGTGCTGGTTGGATATCTCTATAGGGAGTCGTGGATGAATATTTTAGAGCATAACAGGAATGAGATAACAAGAATAATTTACTTCTATAAATACTTCAAAACACATGACACGGAACAAATATTTCGTAGATCAAGAATTCAAACTTAAAAAATTAAAATCTAGCTCGTTCTGAACAATGGTGCATTTGTAGTTATGAGAGATTGCAGGTAAAAGAGCATTAGTAAGAGAGGGAAGGGATAGAAGAAAGAGAGAGAAAAGAAAAAAGAGAGAAAAAAGAAAGAGGTAAAGGTACTGATGACCGTGAAAAAATTTCCCAGGCAATCTCCTGTAAAAGCGAATCGTTTTCTAAAATTCAAGCCAAAAATGAGTATAAAGAAGACAGGTTAGCATAAATTTCGATTGTTACCATGTCTAAGAACTTAACAATAATGGCAAATATATCCTAGTTCACTAATAAATAGTTATAAATCATAAATTATTTCTGGTCATAAATAAGTGGATTTTCAATCATTTTTCCTTTGACAATCTTAATTGGATCAGTCTTCATCATTCATTTGGATGTCAAATGTATTTTAACTATCCCTTATTTCGTGATGAATTAACGTATTAGACAATTACGTTTCGAGTGTGAATGAGCCTTACAGCATCTTTGCCCCCCTAGGTGGCAGGGCACCCCACATAGATTCGCCCACCGTCTGCTGTTTTACCGGCCGAGGGATGTTAAATACACTTAGGAATAATATTCATAATATTCATATTTATTCGGATTCCGTATTTACTAGGAATAGTACTTTTTGTTGAGACTATATTTACTAAACTCTTGTTCTTCCTTTTCGTCTTCCTCTTTTTCTCTCCCTCTCTCCCTCTCTCTTTCTCTCTCTCTCTCTCTCTCTCTCTCTCTCTCTCTCTCTCTCTCTCTCTCTCTCTCTCTCTCTCTCTCTCTCTCTCTCTCTCTCTCTCTCTCTCTCTCTCTCTCTCTCTCTCTCTCTCTCTCTCTCGCTCTCTCTCTCTCTCTCTCTCTCTCTCTCTCTCTCTCTCTCCTTCATTCATTCTTTTTTAATTTGTTTATTTACAACATTTGTGCATAACGTCATACATTCATTCATTCGTTCGTTCATTCTTCTTTCTTTCTTTCTTTTTCTTCCTTCCTTCCTTTCTCTATCTCTGTCTCCGTCCCCCCCTCTTTATCTCGCTCACACACAGACACAAACAATGACATAGTCTATATAGAATTCCCTCTGCACCAAAGATCCCTGACTAAATCTGAGGACAAATGAATATCATCTTAAGGAATTAATTTTTTTTAATAAACTTGAAATACTCGATAACACAGCCCCGAGCATCAAATCAATCGGGTTGAAATTAAGCAGTTAGTTGGGTTTCATTCTACATCACCCAATAAGAACCTCTTTGTTAAGCATTCCCATGATTGACATCTACCTTAAAATCTAATAACTCTATAAACAATAGAAGAATATGAAAGGTTCGGAAATTTCCAACCACAAAAATTAATTTCATTCTTAACTGTCATGGAAAGACATCATATGATACTACGAGGGATCGAGATTGGTGTGTATGATCAAGGTGTTTATGATATCATAACGAGTGGGTGGTATTAGGATTCGTGTAGGATTGAGGTGTTAATAGGTAGTTTGCCTGATAAAATAGTTGGAGCTCACATGGAAAGCCTTCCAATTATTGATTAATTTAACTTTTTATTCTTTCGTTTTTTTGGTTCATTTCGTTTGTTGTATGTTCATTCACGCATGCCATTATTCGTTTATTTGATTTTTATTATTTTTTATTTAATCATTTTTTCATTCATTCGTTTATTCGTTCATTCGTTCATCCATTCATTTATTCATCCATCCATCCATCCATCCATCCATCCATCCATCCATCCATCCATCCATCCATCCATCCATCCATCCATCCATCCATCCATCCATCCATCCATCCATCCATCCATCCATCCATCCATCCATCCATCCATCCATCCATCCATCCATCCATCCATCCATCCATCCATCCATCCATCCATCCATCCATCCATCCATCCATCCATCCATCCATCCATCCATCCATCCATCCATCCATCCATCCATCCATCCATCCATCCATCCATCCATCCATCCATCCATCCATCCATCCATCCATCCATCCATCCATCCATCCATCCATCCATCCATCCATCCATCCATCCATCCATCCATCCATCCATCCATCCATCCATCCATCCATCCATCCATCCATCCATCCATCCATCCATCCATCCATCCATCCATCCATCCATCCATCCATCCATCCATCCATCCATCCATCCATCCATCCATCCATCCATCCATCCATCCATCCATCCATCCATCCATCCATCCATCCATCCATCCATCCATCCATCCATCCATCCATCCATCCATCCATCCATCCATCCATCCATCCATCCATCCATCCATCCATCCATCCATCCATCCATCCATCCATCCATCCATCCATCCATCCATCCATCCATCCATCCATCCATCCATCCATCCATCCATCCATCCATCCATCCATCCATCCATCCATCCATCCATCCATCCATCCATCCATCCATCCATCCATCCATCCATCCATCCATCCATCCATCCATCCATCCATCCATCCATCCATCCATCCATCCATCCATCCATCCATCCATCCATCCATCCATCCATCCATCCATCCATCCATCCATCCATCCATCCATCCATCCATCCATCCATCCATCCATCCATCCATC
Organism: Anthopleura xanthogrammica; assembly: GCA_964019055.1. Taxonomy (NCBI): domain Eukaryota; kingdom Metazoa; phylum Cnidaria; class Anthozoa; order Actiniaria; family Actiniidae; genus Anthopleura; species Anthopleura xanthogrammica. The sequence continues at coordinate 12,756,524 of OZ025213.1, read as the reverse complement.
CATCCATCCATCCATCCATCCATCCATCCATCCATCCATCCATCCATCCATCCATCCATCCATTCATCCATTCCTTCATCATCCATCCATATCTATCCATATCCATCCACCCATCCATCCATCCATTCCTTCATCATCCATCCATATCCATCCTTCCTTCCATCCATCCTTCCATTCATTCGTCCATCCATCCATCCATTCAGTTTCCTACTTTACAAAAACAACCCCCCACAAATAAACACCCAACATAAACGAACTAAACAAACACTCACAACACCAAAAAACACTCGCTCACCTTCCAGAACATTCACTTAATCTAACCGGAGAACCCTTGTCTAAATATCTCGAAATTCTTCCTCCAAAATTGACGTCTTCCTGACTCTAATTGATTGGCATAAGTGAACGTCTTTTCAACACGACGAGTTCATTAATCCTAAAAGTTAACCATCTTGTTAATTTTCAAGGAAATCGCCTTGACATTGTTTGAAATTTAGGTTTACTGTATGTGACACGTTCGGTAATGAAATACTTAGATAGGACTCGAGTTATTTTGGTCAGGCTTCGAGCTGAAAGATATCGATAGTATATTATTCGTTCCGCAAAAAAAAATATTCAGTCCAGCTTAGTTATGCTCAGATATTAATCTATTGAGGTACAATGCTTTAATACAATAAATGGGATTTAGCAAGCGGTGGCATCTCTATTAACAAAGTAGCTATTCGTCGACTGAAATTCCAATTGGAATTTAGAAGTTGATTTTGGTGGAGGGAGGAAAAATCCACGAAGCACAGGAGAGAACCAACAAACAAACAGTTACCTTTACGGAAATATTTAAAAATTAAAATCTCGTATTGTTGTAGATATATTAAGGGTTGAATTTAAGAATAATTGTTTATGACAAAGACAGGTTTGATAGCAACCTAAGGTTCTTTTTTGTTGCTATAAACTAATGAGTTTATTTTGGGAAAATATTTATTTATTAATGCCATGGCGTTAGAAATAGAAGATTACTCAGTACGCTTAAAGGAAACTACACATAATCCTTTAAGTGTGACGTTCTATACAACACTTAGAAAATGAGTAAAATTTGGACACCAAAGAATTTGGTTTAATACTGTGAATACGAGAACGTGACGACTTCGTCTCGACATACGTCGAAAAAAATTCCACTAATTAATTCATTTGAACTTGAGTTTCATGTTATTAAAACCAAGTTTAGTAGCGCTTTTCATGGGAATATTTAGATTCAGAAGGTGTTTCCTTCAAAACCTAGCTAGAATATTTTAATATTTAAGAATATTTGCGTTCTAACTTACCAGATTATCACGATTGTCATCACTAACGACCAAGACTTCGCTATAATGCTGGTTTTCGTTACGAAGTTGCAAAATGCTTTTATTGAAATTAGTTTACCAAGCTTCGTTATTGGGAATATGACTTAGATTTTTGAGGAGTCGAATTTAATGGAATTGAATTTATCGTTGTGTAAAGATTGTGGTCACATTTAGCGCTGCTTTAATGTTTCGACTGAAACTTAATCCTTTAAGAGAAACCTTAAAGCAACATTATCTGCACTTACTTTGAATAAAAGATACCACTTATCGGGTTTGCCAAGCGAGCTAGTTCGTTGGAGTTGAAGTCACAAAGATTGAAGGAATAACGGCTGTGTTGCCAGTGTTTGCACAATGTTTCGAGGTACCTTCACGATGCGACCAAAATGTGTGCGATTAACCCTGCGACTGACCCAGCACTGTAAACAGCGAAAATATTAATTTGAAGATATGAATTAAGCTTTATAAATCTTTGGGCTAATTGCATAGAGATCCACTTAACTCCCATATCAGTTATAGCGAACAAAAGACTTAAATAAAAGATAAATGTTTAATCCATCTTATCGAACTACAAACAGCTAGTAAACGAGATTAGTTTGCCGAGGGTGTGGCATGGTTGTTGTAATCGTTATGCGTGGCACTGTCGTCATGAAATCTCCGTAATTTTCCAAGAAAATTTATTGCATTATACAGAGATTGAAATTCAACGAGAATCTGATTAATTTGAACTGGATTCATTTAAATTCGACTTGGAAACTAATGTCGTTTTGTCTACTCTAAAATTGTCGCATAAAATTATTAGCTGCCCTTTGTCGTATTGTGTTTTGATAGATAGATGGGAAATCAATGACAAAGCTTCCCTTTTTTTCTCCTTTCTTATTCACAACTTGCGAACTTTTTTCAGCTGTCCTTATCCCTTCGTAATGAATTTTAACTGAATAAAAAACGCGATAGAATTGAATTGCAATTATCAATTTTCCATTAAGAATATTGACACAGAGTAAGATAGATGGCTGGGAAAGTCTTGCAATAATGTTCTATTCGTGATAATATTTCGATTGCTTACCCACAACTTGAGGATTGTTTTCTTAGCCCTCTCTCAATATAAACATGTGTGAATTAAAAACACGATAGAGCCAGGACTGATAATTATTCGTATTCCATTAGCAATTGATATTAAAGATAATGTTAACACATTATCCGTGTGCAAATGGACGGTACATACAGACGAGTGATCTTTGACTGATAATAGCAACTGATAAGCGAATCAGTCTAGTTAACAACATCAGCTATATTTAAATTCAAAGGTGCTAATCGCTGTTAATTATCTTGTCAACCCCCTCCTTCCCTTCGGCTTCCTCGCGTAAAAAGAAACAAAGAAACTACAAAAAGACTCACCGTGAAACCATGTGCAAGAAGCAAGGTGGTCCTATTAAATAGTTCGTGAAATGATATGATTCACATCCTAACCAGATGGCTACGTTTTTAAAAGGCATTAATCGTATTACTGGATTACCCCCTTGAATCCATTCAACGCCTACACAAGAAAACTATTTTCCTCGTTCAAGATTTCATTTAGAAATTTCATCAGAGGTTTCAATTAACGTTAACCCTCCACCCGAGCGCTGACGTCTTTTATACGCATATATATATATCTATATATATATTGTGATGTTCAAAGTCACGACCTATACTACAATACAGACAGAAAGACCAGTCTCAACTTTTACAGACGCTAAATACCTATTACATTATGTATCCAGTGGGCTGGGCTTAAAAACTGCTTGATGTTATTTCCGCGTTTCCATGGAGATTTACTGTTGCCAAGGCAACCGGTAAGAGAAAATCGATTAGTCAAAAAGGCCAAGTGCAAAATCCTCTAATCTTTTGGCCACGTTATAGAGACACGTGATATCTTTTAGTTTCTATACAATACGTTTCCACCCCACCCACCTCCCTGCGGTGAGATCTCGTTAGGTTGGAGAACTAGTCGAAGCAATTAGTTCCCAGCCCTCTTCTGCCCAGAAGTGGAAATGACGTCATATAGAGGCTATGACCGAAAGGATACCTGGGATATTGTGCTTGTCAGCAAAATGACCGGTTTTTTCATTCGTTCGTTCGTTTGTTTGTTTATTTCTTACAAGGATGCGTGCATATAACGAGCTTCAAATAAGAAACAGTTTTCTAGATATTTTGTAGCTAAGTTACCTTCAAAAAGACAAGAAAAAAAAAGACTTTTAAACCGGTTTAGGCCCGGTTTAGACGTCGAAATTCACATGTGCCGAATCTAATGAAAAATGAAATCAAACAATAGGTTTTGCTCATTTGCATTAGATTCGCCACATGTGAAATTCGACGTCTAAACCGGGCCTAAATCAAATACCAATGATTACGATTAGATTTATTAGTTTCCCAGCATACTTTGTGCTCCTATGGAGTCTTGTTTTCCTGATCAATATCAGTTCGCACGTCAACAACCTTTTACAATTTGTTGTAATGTTAGCTTTAAGTGTCCTCTCCCTGCCCTCTTCAAAGAGTTAGCTTAAGTGAGATCTTTCGGTCCGACCCATTAACTTTAATGTCACATATCTTCGATAATCATCAGCTTACATCACTGACATATAACTTTCTTTTAGTAAATATGACTTAAGCGAAAAACACTGAGCCATAAAACTTAAATAAATACAAAGGAAAAAAAAAAACAAGAACGCGAAAGGAAGTTGAAGTAAGTCTCGCCACACTTTTGAACAATGAAATATCAGCCTTAGGAATATTGAAAAAAATGAAAGTTCTTATAACCGTTTCTTATACAATTCTTTTAACCAAAATTGCATTTTTTTAAAGCTGGAGTAAACTTGTGATGCAAACAAGAAAAAAGAAACTCAAGAAACTCGAATTAATTCTGTCAAAATTCATACCTCAAATGTGTTGGTGTTATCGGCAATCCCTACCAGATATATCGAAGTATTTTATCTACAATGCCCCGACACCG